>JASDQU011028206.1:14958-27947 GCA_032191745.1 Picea mariana
AAACGACAGAGCTGGACTATGTGCCAAAATGCCTACTTTTGAGTTACTGTCGCACCTGAGAGAGAAGATCCTGGCCAAAGAGTAGGGACTTCACAAATAAATGGATGTGGAGCCAAGCATGTCTCATCCAAAGGAATCTCGAGCATGGGAACCAGGAAAATGCATTCCCCAATATGATAAGCCCCCAAGATATCTCATAATATCAACTAGGGTTCGAGAACACACTCATTTCATGCGACAACATGCCCTCATAGGCAATTTCTTGGGTCTTTGGCCTTTAGAATTAGATCTCCTGAAATGGATCAAAGATTGGTGGAAACCCAAGGGAGATTACAAAGTTCAGCTCAGCTCCAAGGGTTTTTTCACGATCATCCTTTACAATCTGGAAGACATGCATAGAATTTTTGATAATGGGACATACTTTTACAACTCATCTAGGCTATTTCTTCGATTCTATATAGACCGCTTCAACCCAGAGAAAGAAGACTTCACAATGGCTCCAGTATGGATTAGGCTAAACTCCCTACTGCAGGAATTCTGGCTGGAGGAAATCCTAATGGGTATAGGAAATACCATAGGACAATATGTTAAATCCTCGAAAGACACAAATAAAAATAAATACACCTCCTACACTCAGATCTGTGTCTACATGGACATTTCAAAATATTTAATGAGCCCAATAACCCTAGAGTATGAGGAAAAAGAATAGAATCAAACAATGGACTATGATCACATTCCCTTTCGATGCAGGAAGTGTCATGAGCATGGAAACCTCTTTCAGGACTGCCCCTTGAATGAAAATATCCCCAAAGCTCTATAGGAGAAGCAAAATGATGGCTTCACCATGCTCACAGGAAGGAAACGACACCCTCCTAGGAAGTAGAATCAAGAAAACACTCTGAAAATACCCACCAAAAACTCTCATGACATTCTTAATCAACTTCCAAAATAAGAAGAGGTATAAGACCCGCACAAAAAAGGCATCCATGAGAAAGAAAAAGGAAAATCCACGCACCAAAATGAAAAAGGAAAATAAGATCGCCAAGGGAATAAGCCAGATGAAAGTGGGGACACTCTCATGCGGTTGGATGAGCAAGATCTGGTGGACATAAATCTCTAAACATTAGAGGAATATTTCAACCAAAAGGATCTGCACACCATCCCAGTAGAACAACTCAGAAAGGTTAAAAAAGTATTCATTGATTCCACTGTAGGATCCACCTCGCGACTAGGGATATCCTTAGACCCAAATAATGATCTAAAATGAACCTCCCAGGAAAATAAAAGACGAGGATGCAAATCATACCACCAACTCATCAAGGAAGTAGGTAAATTTATGCTCAACTCGGGCCAGATCCAAAGGCTCATGGAGGGATACCTCCATCCACCTCCCAACTCATCATGATGAAGATCATAACATGGAATATCATAGGGCTCAATGGAAGATCCAAGAATAGGACTCTTCGAGATTGTATACGTGTTGAGAATCTGGACATTCTCCTCTTGTAGAAAACAAAATGTGTTGGTGAAGAAGCGACAAACATCTTTCGACATTGTTGGAGAGGTTGTGACTCCCTTCAAACTGACTCCAACAGAGAAGCACACAGTCTAGAAATGTTATGGAATCTAGCAATGGTCATCATAGATAGAACCTTCTCCATAATGGTTATGATCACGATTCACTTCAAAGTCATAGGATCTACCAAAGAAGGTGATATCAAAAATGATTACGGACCTTAGAGCACCCAGGACAAAGAGATTTTCTTGAAGTGAATAACCACTGTCAAATCACTACTAATCTTGCCCAACTGGTTGCTAGGAGGTGATTTGAACATCATCCTCACATTGGAGGAAAATAAAGGAGGAACCAAGAGGATTTATCAAGACAACGATAAGTTTTGAGACCTCATAGACCAACTCAATCTAGTAGATATAGAAACTAGGAACAACATTTTCACTTGGTCCAACTGCAGATATGGACATCAACATGTATCTTGTCGGCTAGACTCCTTCCTCATTTCAGAAGATCTATTGCTAGAAGGCCCTACCATTGAGGCCAACATCCTACCGAAAACAGTCTCAGACCACTGACCCATTTCACTCTGTCTTGATGCCGGGACGATGCCCAAACTCAATCCCTTCAGATTTGAGAAATTTTTGCTCTCCCACCTAGACTTCCATCGGCTCTCAAATTCTTGGTGGAAGAATGCATAAATAGAGCATGGCACCAGCATGTACAAATTCCAGCAGTGGCTCAAAAACTTTAAGACACAACTAAAGTGATGGAATAAGACCGTCTTTGGGAACATCTTGAAAAGAATGCAAGAAATCGAGCAACGCCTAGAAACCTTGAAAAACACCTTCATAATGGGGGATAGAATGAAAGCCTCAATGAAGTAAGGGGATGATCTCAAGGTGTAATTGGAAGAGAGAAAGGAACATGAGGAAATACTCTAGCGACAAAAATCCATGGTACAATGGCTCAAAGAAGGAGAAAAGAATACCAAATTCTTTCACCAATCCATGGTACATCGTAGATACATCAACATAATAACCCATATGGAGGATGCCTAGGGTAACCCCATTAGTGACCATAACATAATAGAAGAATAACTGACAAAATAATACAAAGACCTCCTAATAGGGCCCAACGATGACATAATGCCAACGATCCCCAAAATTACCAGGAGCATACCCTCCCTAATCACTCAGGAACATAATGAATCCATGACGATTCCCATCACTCAAGAGGAAGTGGATCAAGCTGTCAAGGAAATGCCCCTAGGTAAATCTCCTCATCCAAATGGCTTCACGACAGAATATTTCCACTATTGTTGGCCAATTATCAGAGAAGAAGTCTGGCAGGTGGTGGAGGAATCTAGAACCACGGAACAAGTCCTCCCAGCCTTCAATGCCACCTTCCTCATGCTCATTCCAAATAAGGAAAGGGTCACGCATACCAAACAATATAGACTGATATATTTCTGTAATGTTAGCTACAAAATTATCACTAAGGTCATAGCCATGTGGCTCAAGCCGATTTTGCCTTTTATTATTTCGAAAGAGAAGGTGGTATATGTGGAAGTTAGGAAAATAATAAACATCATTATCCTAGCTCATGAGGTCATCCACTCACTGAAAATGAAAAAGATTCTAGGTATTCTCATCAAACTCGACCTCTCTAAAGATTTTTCCATAATCTATTGGAAATACATGTGTTCCCTCCTTGAAGACTTTGGATTCGACAATCATTGGGTATCCTGGATCATGAGACTCACTTCCTCATCCTTTTTCTCTATCCTGGTTAATGAGGTTCCTTCCCAGACCTTCTCTCCCACCAGAGGAATCTAACAAGGGTACCCCCTCTCCCCCTTCCTCTTTTTCATAATTGCAGAAGTTCTGGGACTCTACCTCAAGGCCTCAGTTTTGTAAGGCTCCCTTAAAGGACTACCCCTACACAATATTCATCGATCCCCCTCTCACATAAATTTTGTCGATGATACTCTTCTGTTGAACACTCCAACTTCTTAGGAATCCAATAAGCTCAATTTCATCCTCACAAACTTTGTTGATGCTTTAGGGATGGCCTTGAACCTCAAAAAATCAAAGCTCTACTTCTTCAACACCCTTATGGCTATCCAAAATTATATCTCTTGTCTCCTAGGCATCCCCAAGAGCTCCCTTCTGTTCAATTATCTAGGTGTTTCCCTCACAGGAGAGGTTGCTCGTAATATCTCCTAGGACAACCTACTACTCTCCATCTCCAATTGACTCAACAACTAGACCTTCAAATTGTTGAATCTTGCAGCTAGGGTGGTGCTTTTAAAGTCTATTCTTCAAGCCTTTCCAACCTAAATCTTTACCACCTTAGTAGCTCCCCAATATGTCATCTGATCCATTAGGAACATTCAACGCATCTTCTTGTGGCATGGGCATCACCCAAACAAAAAATGGGCTCTAGTAGGTTGGGACAATATTTGCAAGCCTAAGGCCTTAGGGGGACTAGGGATTAGGGATCTAGGAAAATTAAATCAAGTCATGGGGAAACATTGTGGTGGCACTGGCTCAAGAACCCCATGGAACTCTGGGAAAAAATCTAGAAAAGGAAATATGCTCCCACCACCATAGAAGAGCATCTAATTAGATTCAACGATCAGATTGAGGGATCTAATATATGGAACACATCTTGGAACAACCAAATTCTCATTCAAAAGCATGCTTTCTGGTAGATTTGAAATGGTGAACACTCCCTATTTTGGCAATACTCTTGGCAACAACAACCACCTTTAGCCATTCTTGAGGAACTCGTTCCCCTGCATCAACAAATGCAGTCTGGGGAGTTCCGGTTGGTAAGGGATCTATGGAGAGAAAATGTTGGGCATCGACCATGGCATAATTATAAGAGTGAACCACATGAACTTCACCATGAAGCAGAGTTGGATCTGCGGGCCTGGAAAGCTTGTAAAAATCAGCAAAACATTTACATCAAAGAAGGTTCAGACATACTCAGATGGGGGAAATCCACAGCAGGAAACTTCTCATTCAAAGAATCCTACTACTTACAGGGGAATTATCAGGAGAAACCTAAGGAGTGCATTTGGGGTAAGATATGGAATCCAAAACTTTGGCCTAAGGTGTCCATCTTCTTATGGCTTACATTCCAAAATCACATTCTCACCTGGGAAAATATCTGGAAGAAAGGTTTCATAGGCCCCTTCCATCTTATCCCTCTATCAACAACAGGAAGAAACGATGGAGCATTTCTTCAACCATTGCCACTACAGTGAGACAATCTGGGATTTGGGGACACAAATAATGCGTCGCTCCAACAGAAATCGGGCCAATATCATAAGCACAGTGGAAAACGGGGACTCAATTTCCTATCAAAACCCAATCTTGGATCACATTTGGCATCTTATACCTGGCATCACCATATGGAAAATATGGAAGGAAATAAAGAAAATAATTTTTCGCTCGACTACCTGTGACATCCCCAAAAATAAATTATTTTTGAAAGTAAAAAATTGTTAGAAAATTATTCCGTTTTTGGTAAATTCGAATTTGGAATTTTTTTGCCATTTATGGCAATTTTGAATTTTGAATTTGATAAATTGTAATTAATTATTATGACTATTGGGAAGAGACTTGATTTGACCCAACTAACTATTTGACTATGACACTTGTATGTAAAAAAAATATTTTTTTAATTATTGCAGGAGGACAAATGGAACAACCATGTTAAAATCAACTGACCATGACTCCATGAGTGGGTAACATGTTGGAAGTACCTCTAGGATGATTGTTACAAGTGGAAAATTAGGGATTTAGCCATTGGTAGCCCCTAAAAATTAGGGATTTAGAATGCTGTGAAAATTCCCAAGGGAGGGAAAACAAACCTAGGAAAAAAATATTGTTTGATATATAGCATATGTGAGGAGGCAGGACACTGCCTAGTATGCTGAAAAGAAGAATTATTGTGTACTTGTTGTTATGAACACTAAATATTAAGTGTGAGGCAAGGAGAGGACTACAGATAGAGGAAGAGATTGCTAAAGAGGAGATTCCAAGTTTTCCCTCATAGACTCATGGTCAGTCTAGGGGGTGAATCAGGAAAATGATTTGGCTGTCTTGTTCTATGGTTGGGAGGAATGTGGTTGTTCCCTTTCTCTTCCCGTGAACTGTTTCAGATATGTCATATTTTCCTACGGAAGTGATAGAAATAATGAGGAATATTATTGTTGAGCTGCAGGTTTTCAAAGCCGACAATGAAAAACTGAAGAAAGCACAGCAGGAGCACCAAGAGATAAATGAATTACTGTTGCGCAGTATAGTGACAAGTAAAATCCCCAAGGATGATAACAATGAAGAGGAGGTTAGAAAAAGGCCTCCAAGAACTCTGGGCCTGAAAAAAAAAAATGAGACAGTTCATCTAAAGGTACACCTTTAGCTGAGGACAAAACAAAAATAGACAGAAAGAGAAAACAAGTAGACCATCTTGAAGAAGGATTTAAGAAAATTAAACCGACTACCTTTGATGGAGAATCTAGAACAGGGGAGGAAGATGAAGCATGGTTATTAGAAATCAAAAAATATTTCCAGATATACAACTATTCCAACAATATGAAGGTCAGAATGGCCATTTACAATCTGAAAGAAAAGGCCAACATCTGGTGGCAAGATCTGAAGTTGGCTAAAGGCTTAAAAGAGAAACAGATGGAATGGTCGGACTTCAAGAAATATTTCAAGAAACAATACCTATATGAAAGCTACTATGAAAGGAAAATGAAAATATTTTATGAGTTACGACTTAGTTAGATGACAATGGCAGACTTTATAAACAAATTCCTGGAATTACTAAGGTTCGTACCTTATATCTGGGAGGACAAGGTAAAAATCCAGCATTTCCTAACTGGTTTACCACAGTCCTACAGGGAAAAAATTGAGATTGACAACCCCAAGTCTTTGGGTGAAGTATTCAGGAAAGCATGAATGTGTTACGACCAGTATAAACAATGGGCAGAGTTTCCCACAGCTTGGAAGGATAGGAAACAAGACCGAATGAACCAGCGGAAGAAAGGATTCCAGCCAGCTCCTTATCGGAATGCAACAAAAAACTTTCCTAGAAAAGACTTTCACTCCAATTATCCAAGTATGCAAGGCAATGGTAAACTAGTAAATCTGGGAACAAAGAAGTTTTGGGACAGTCCCCGTGAACCATTGAAGTGATGGCAATGTGGAGAACCTCATCTAAGGAGGAGCTATCCACGTATCAATACAAAAAGCGGAACTGTCGTTCATAATTTGCAGGAGGCCTCGATGGTGGGTGATGTGGGCAGAAACCTGCACCGAATAAATGCAGCCGTAGATGGTCGACAAGCTGACCACCAGTCCTCGGTGGTGGAAATCGAAGGTAAAATCAATAACACTCGATTTTCTATTTTAATTGACCCTGGAGCTATGTTAAGTTATATCACTCCTGGTGTAGTAGAGTCAAATAAACTTAAGAGGATGAAACACACAAAATCATGGCTGGTACAATTAGCAACAGGAACAAAAAGGAAAGTGGTTGACTTTATTTCTGATTTTGAATTCAATTTAGATGGGCAAAACATAAAAACAAATCTGAATATTCTGCCACTAGGATCTTATGATGTGATTATCATAATGGATTGGTTGGAAAAACACAAAGCAGTTCTAGATTGTTATACAAAAACACTTAATTATAAGGATAATTATGACACTACTAGAAAAACCCAAGGTATACCAAAACCAATATCAATTAGACAAGTCACATCAATGCAATTCAAGAAATGCATGAGGAAGGGGTGTCAAGTTTACGCCATCTAAATAAAAAATTTGTTAGAAAAAGAAGATAATCCCAACTTGGAAGACCGTGTTGTCCTACGTGAATTCAGAGATGTATTTGTTGATGAAATGCCTGAATTACCTCCTAGAAGAGAAATATACTTCTCCATAGACCTGCTACCTGGTTCAGCCCCTATCTGTAAGGCACCTTACCAAATGAGTTTACCAGAATTGAAAGAATTAAAAATTAAACTACAAGAATTATTGGACAAAGAGTATATCAGACCAAGTGTTTCACCATGGGGAGCACTAGTCCTCTTTGTGAAAAAAAAATACAGTAATATAAGACTATGTATTGATTATAGACAATTGAATAAAGTGACTATTAAGAACAAGTACCCTTTACCTAGGATAAATGATCTGTTTGATCAAGTAGGTGGAGCCAAGATCTTTTCAAAGATGGATTTACAATCCGATTATCATCAAGTTAGGATAAAAGATGAGGACATAAGAAAAACAACTTTTCGAACAAGATATGGACACTACGAATTCGTAGTCATACCTTTTAGACTCACTAACGCACCAACCACGTTTATGTGTCTAATGAACAGTATTTTCAGCCAGTACTTGAACAAGTTCGTACTAGTATTTATCGATGATATTCTGGTCTATTCTAAAATAGAGAAAGAGCATGAAGAACACTTAAAAATACTTTTGCAAACTTTGAGGAAACACAAACTGTACGCCAAATTTGATAAGTGTGATTTTTATCAAAAGAAAATACAATACCTAGGACACGTAATTTTTGCAGAAGGCGTTGCAGTCGACCCTGAGAAAATAAAATCCATCATGGAATGGTCGGTACCTAAGGATGTAGCGGATATCCAATCATTCATGGGAATCATTGGATATTATCACAGATTTATAGAGGGGTTTTCCAAAATATCCTACTCTATCACGTCTTTACAAAAGAAAGGGACCAAGTTTAGCTGGTCACAGAAATGTCAAGAAAGTCTTAACAAGTTGAAGGAATTAATGACAATCGCACCCATCTTGAAGATAGCAGACCCAGATAAGGACTTTACCATCTGTGTTGATGCAAGTAAAGAGGGAATAGGTGGTCTCCTAACTCAAGAAGGACAAATTATTTGTTATGAGTCTCGGAAACTAAAAGAGCATGAGAGAAACTATGTCACTCATGACTTAGAATTGGCAGCAGTAATACACGCCTTCAAAATGTGGCGACACTACATAATGGGCATAAAGTTTCGATTATTGACGGATAATAGGGGTGTGAAATATTTGTTTAGTCAGCCAGATCTTAATGCAAGGTAAGCAAGGTGGCTAGCCTTCTTGAGAAAATTCGATTTTGAGGTAAGAGATATCAAAGTAAGGAAAACAAGGTAGCATATGCTTTAAGTAGAAGAGTCCATGGGTTATTCGAAAAAAATGTCAGTAGAGAAGAAAGTAATCTGGAACATAGAATAAGGACAGTAGGTATTAATGATGAAAATTACTTTAATATAATGGCATAATTACAAAACAGTACTGCAAACTCAGATAAACCAGATCTGAGTATCGACAAAAATGGACTATTACGATTTAAAAATAGACTTTACATACCAGATTCAATAGAGTTAAAGATAATAATCTTGGATGAAGTGCATAAGAAACCGTATTCTGGCCATCCAGGATACCAGAAAATGATAACATCACTTAGAAAACTATTTTTCTTGCCTAAGATGAAGGGAAAAACAATGGAGTACTTGGCTAGGTGCCAAGATTGTCAGCAGGTTAAGGCCGAACTCTAGCATCCAACTAGCCTACTATAGCCATTACCCATACGGGAATGGAAATGGGAGACCATATCGCTAGACTTTATTACAGGTTTTCCTAAAACTCAGAAACAAAATGACTCTATTATGGTTGTAATCGATAGACTCAGTAAGTCTGCACACTTTATTCCTGTAAAGTCTACTTTTAAAGCTATAAATATCGCTGAAATATTTATGAAATAAAATTTTAGACTGCATGGTATTCCTAAAATGGTGATTTCAGATAGAG
Organism: Picea mariana; assembly: GCA_032191745.1. Taxonomy (NCBI): domain Eukaryota; kingdom Viridiplantae; phylum Streptophyta; class Pinopsida; order Pinales; family Pinaceae; genus Picea; species Picea mariana. The sequence continues at coordinate 24,328 of JASDQU011028206.1, forward strand.
ACGTAAAATTTACATCTTCTTTTTGGAAAGAATTATTTGCAGGGATAAATACTAATTTGAATTTCAGTACGAGTTATCATCCACAAACGGATGGACATATTGAAAGAATGAACCAAATCGTGGAGGATATGATCTGCATGTATGTAAGAACAAAACCAAGCAAGTGGGAAGACTACCTACACCTGGTAGAATTTGCATATAACAATGGGTACCAAACTTCGGCTAAGTTAATCCCCTTCGAGGTACTGTATGGAAAGAAGTGTACGACTCCAATTAGTTGGGACAACCTGGTTGACAGACTTATGGTTGGACCAGAGATGCTCCAAGAAATGGAAAGTATGGTAAGAAAAGTACAACAGAACTTGAAAGAGGCACATAACACACAGAAAAGTTATGCGGACCAAAAAAGAAGACACTTGGAGTTTCAAGTGGGAGATCATGTTTACTTGAAATTTAAAGCCCAAAAGAGTTCACTAAAAATTGGGAATTGTGCCAAGTTGGCACTGAGGTTTTGTGGGCCCTTCAAGATACTAGTTTGAATTGGACCCGTAGCATACCAAATTGCACTTCGAGCTAATCTAAAAATTCACAACGTATTTCATGTTTCTTTGTTGAAAAATTATGTTCATGATCCTACTAGGCATGAACATAATGAAAACTAGTATGTATATATATATATATATATATATATATATATATGGAGTAGGCATATTTCTGTAAATACAAACTCAGATTCATACGTTTATTTGGGTCTCTATCTTCCACTTAGTGTGGAATTAAGCTATTACAAACCAATACATTTGCACAATATATCTATATCACATATAGGAAAGTATATGTCAAATTACTATTGGCAGACATTATAATGAAATCCAGAATCTAATGTCTACATAAGAAAATATGTATATATTTATAGAGATCCATTCTTGTACTATGAGCATGATACAATTCCGATAGACATGTAACCACAACTATAAATCAAATGCATAGGAGTTGGAATACTTTATCTAAAGCAACAGTCGATGCACTTCCTTCAATATGAATCGTATATAGTAGAACAAAAGGCACCAGTAACTCCATTGTTAAACTCCGGGAAACATTTTTCTTTTTGTAACAGAATAGGCAAATGGCACAAGATAGAGTCGAGTTCCATAGACTTACTTATTTCCTTTCTAAATAACAAATTTAGTGCTCGAAATCGAAAGACCGATTCACATTGATACAAATTATCATTCCGAGTAATTTCAGCCAAGATTGCCATTTAATAAATAAAAAGGAAATTGTATTACATAGTTGACTAGATCTAAAATCAAAATACGGATTCAATACTTATACAAGAACTGATGTTATTCCAACAATGGAAAATGACCCTAGGGGTTTACTTCAACAAAACATTACAAAAGTCAGAAGAACTAATTATAACAGAGCTAGTTGAAGTCATGATCTCCTTTGGATGATTCTAGAACCTCTAGAGTTAGACTGAGATATGATGGGTTCAGAACCAGAATACCTTTTGCGCCGAAGGCAGAGGTGGGTATTCGAGACTTGCATAGATGGAAGCCCTGCAAAGGAAAACAAAACCCTATAATGATTATCCTTTATTCAAGGAATAAGTAACAAAAGAAAAGTAGTTGCAATAGGATGATAAATGTTAAACCAACGATTTTCTTTTCCAGAGAGACACGTATATTATGATGCGCAGGCTCGAATCCTTGCCCCATCACTTTCTTTTCGAATAGATGTTCAAGCCGAGGGAGGTGTGCACCGTAAAATATCTGGTGGGTCCTTGCACCAAGAAGGCCCATCATTAGTGACGGTAACAAATATATTAAGTTCTCTTTTACAAGTAATTAATCAATAGTGAAACCCTTAACTTGTAAATTGTACAAACATGACACAATAGAAAGTCAGAGCAATAGTATAGACATTTCACACAGAATGTAGAATTGATTAAAGAGTTAAGTTTAAATCATTCTTGAACCAAAACCATAGCAAATAATTATAATCAACAATAAAAGTAGAGTCATCGTGCTACGGTATTCAAGTGATAGGAATTAATCACTTCCCATCTTGGTGACAAGGTTTTAGTTACAAACTCAAAATGTTATATGTCGTAGGAATCCCAATAAACTATTCGAGGCATCACAGAGATAGAAGGAAGTAAATCAAATAACAAGGGTAATTACCCAGGTAAGAACCAGCTGAGGGTCTGGTAAATCTAAAGAAGGATGACTACATCCATTACAGGGGAAATAAATAAAAGTGTAACATGTTATACTACCAAACAGACAGAGTCTTCCATCGGTGAACTATTCACAGGTTCGACATATCTCCTTGAGATTCTTTAAATAAGAATGAAAATAGGAATATCGACAACCTCATGGAGAAAACCACTTTCCTCAGGATTAAGGGTGATTCCGAAAAATGATACAGGGAAGTTACCCGAAAGGAAGAACACAACAGGAATGAAAAAGATGCGACATTGATTAACAAAATGACAAAATACTTAACAGTTCTCGAAGAATGCACCACCTTAATTAATATATCATAGTATTATGTTTAAGGAAGAACTTACCAGGGTTTCAAACCACACCGTCAGTTACATCCATGGAGAGACCACCATTACATACAGACTTTGCCTCTAAAAAATGTGATACACATAGCCTCCATGGAGCGAACACCATTACATACAAACTTCGTCTCTAAAAAATGCGATACACGGAACCTCTTCGTAAAAAACTCAGAAATGAAAAATAGTAAATCTACCCAAAACCTGAATGGTGCCTTGTCACCTTGGAATAAATGTGGAGAGTGCAGAGGATGGGTTAGCCATGTGACAATGGCAGGGTCGGTGTGATACTTCGGGTGTAGAGCCAAATGAATTCAATGTGATTAGTTGGACTGCCATTTATGGTGGTTACAAAGCTTTAACTACCCTGACAGTGAACCTTTCCCCACTTAAGGATTGTCACTTCCACACCCCCTACGTTAGTCTTAGTCAAAAGTACGACCCTTGTTGTCGAATTTCCACCGGAGATATGGCTTGGATTTTTCATTACAATCAACGTACCAATTCTATGAATCATTAATGACCGAGACTTGGTAGTTTATGAAAGTGACTGGTCTTTAAACCCGACCTATGGCTTTTGATGGGAACCAAATAAAGTTCCCTAAGGTTAATTTATTCAGGTGGACTTGTGCGTGATCATGGAGACCTTATGTGGAAAAGGTGAGTGTAGTATGGATCGTAAGGTTACACATTAAACACATAGTCCCTACGCATAAAGGTTTTTTAAATGAAGGTAAAAAGGGAATTTTTAAATTCTTTTGTGTGTCCTCTCTTATAACCTTCCTACTTGGATAAATCAAGATAATATAGTCAAACATATTGTGGTAGGTAGGACTTAGGAGTTTTATAATAGAATTTTATAGTAGAGTTCTATAATAGAGCTTACAATAGAGTTTTAGAGCTTAGAGTTTTTCCTACTTCTATCGAGAAATTATATAAATAATTCTTGTTTTTATGGTAAATATGAAATTCATTACACTACCTCCCCCCCAGCTCAATGTGGAAAAGAATCATGAACTTGATTCGGGAAACAATTAAGAGTGGGAAATGG
>JASDQU011028206.1:32694-49670 GCA_032191745.1 Picea mariana
AAAAAAGGGGGGACCCCGAATCACTATCACCCGGTGTTGCACAATATTTTTTTCCATTGGCCCCTTCCGCGACATCATTTTCTGTGATGTATCACCTTTATAATGTACTGACCTCTTTCTAGGTCTCCCATATGAACAATATCGACAAGCTATGTACCATGCCAAATCCCATCAGTACAATCTTCAACATGAAGGACGCACTTATGTGCTTACTTCAATGCCTCATACTTCCCCCCACCATGTCCTGGAAAAGAAGAAACTAACCATGCCATTAACCATAGAGACGTTTCTCTATGTTTGTCCTACAATGTTCATCCTGAGAACCTCATGAATCTGACACCTCCCATCATACTCTGTCTCCTTGCGGAATTTTCCAATGTCTCTCAATCTCCCACAACGCTCCCACCCTCTCGAGCCCTTCCTCAATCCATCGATCTCATTCATGATGCATCATTACCCAATGCTTCATCATCTCGACTTGTTACCCAAGAAACTATAGAACATCCTCTAGGGAGCTCTTAAGATGCCCTCACCCAAGACATAATTAAATATTTCTATCCCTTACCCTAGATTTCCTCTTAGTTTTCTATTGGAGCAATGCGTAAACAGGGAGGTCACCTGGTGACTTACCACTCGAAGACCCTGTACCCCGCCAAGCTTTAATACCACCACTACACCAGATAATTCTAGCTCCTAATGCAGGATTTGCAGAAGTGGCACCATTACAAGAGGGCCACACACTCTTCAATTGGGTTATCACCTTTCGAGGCTTGTCTTGGATTTCAGTCTCCGGTGCCCAAAAAGATGCCTCTCATTTTGACTACATTTGGATCAACAAATCAACACCGAGAACAACAGGCTGACCATAATGGAATTCCTAATTTATCACAGAAACACACTACAGTCACAACTGTCTTGCAACTAACATCATATCGTTCCAAGAAACATCATGTTTCATAGTTGGTCGATAAAAAATGCCAAACTCCAGTGATAGGCCAAGTGGATGACAATAGAGACAGTGCAGTGAAATTTCCCTTAGTTGGTGGTGGAAGCAAGGACGCTTCTAGATCTAAACAAGGAGAAATTGGGCCACCAGGAAGGGCCTCCCCCTTCCTTGGCCAACTAGTAGAAACTTCTATTTTAATTTGACCTCGCCAGTCCAAGAAGCAAGGCGTTCTAAAAGAATGTTCTATGTTAATTTCGGATCCATGTCAGTGCTAGTGAGTTTATATATTTGTAATAAATCCTTTTCCAATATAGTAAGAAAGTATATGTCTAAATAAATGGTTAGTCATTTTATTTTAGTTCTTTGCAACGAGAAACTTCTCTTGCTAGTATGAATGTGCAGAGAGTCATAGAAAATAAAAGAAACAATTACTTTTATAAGAAGTCGCCTTGCATTATCAAAGGGGACGTTTTTCTCTAATACATTTGATGAAGTTCTTATGAATCTTCTTGCCTTTTCTCCATGTTTTTGTGTTTTTTTGAGTGTGAGTGTATCAGGTTACTGCGCACCAAAGGAATTGGTGGACCCTCTCTATTTTTTGTTTGTATGCTTGTTGGGCTTGCATTTTTATGCAGTGTGTATTAGGTTTCATAGTGCTCCCTCTTCTTGGAGTGAGTTCAATGTTTTAATCAAGTGATCCCTCTAGGAGATGAGTGTGATCTTTCTGTTTTGAAAAATAAAATATCAGATAAACAAGTAGAGTGATATCCCCTCTCATCGTGTCTTCATTTTTTTGGACTACTTGGACTACTACGTGTACGAGGGTTTCATAGGTTCCATACCTCCCTAAGAGGTAGCGTTTCTAGAAGCTATGTACTTAGTTTCCCTTCCCATACATGTGGTCCAATCTATTATTTTTTTCCCAATCACCCGTTGTGAGGTGGAAACCTTTGTGTCTTTTCCTATTTATTTATAGCGGATACTACATGTGAGAAGTGTCTGTGGTACATGGGGTAGATGTCGAACCTTTGTTTGAGATCCCGCAAAGGGTGCCTATATTCATGAGGTTACATTCACTGGTAAGGTTTGTTACATGTGGGTTATCATAATTATCTCTCACACTTTCATTAGCCAATATTTTGGGGTCTTGACATCCCCCAAAGGGTTGGTTTTTGTAAGGTCCCCTTTATCCACTAGTTTTCATGCTGAAGCCTAGATTTGTTATGGGTGTTCTCTATGGTGAAGTTTTTGTTTAGTTTTTCATAGGTTATTGTTTTTCTCCTTGGATTAAAACACACTTTTGATTGTGGTTGAACAACTTCTCCAACAGTGTCATAGTCCCCTTAATCATTTAGGTAAATAAACCTTTTTCATGTTTTGTAGTCAATTTTTAGCAATCCTCATATAGTGTTAGAAATGAGTAGTTTATCCAATATGGGAGGACCTATTCCTTCATCATCTAGTGTTGTGAGATGAGTCTCCTTAACTCCTTGCTTACCATCTATTACTGGGAACGTTTCTTCCACTACCATGCCTAATACATCTAGTTATTCCATTTGTAGTATGATTCCAATTACATCATTTCCTTCCATGGATATACCCAGCATTAGTACACTCACTATATCATTGCAAGTGATTAAATATATATTTGTTTCCACCATGGGGAAATTACTTGGTTTTACTACTAGAAGTGGAATCTAATGTATATCTGGTAACCCTATAGGTATCTCAGTGATACCAAATGCTATTTTACCATTTTGTTGGAATTTTAACCTTGGGTTTCATCCTTCCCCTAGTGTCCTTACTAGTGTTGGGGGAATTTATTTCTCTTGGGGCACCAATGCTTCTAGGAGTATTTATATGGGGGCATTCTTGATTCGAGAATTCTTGTGTGAACACCAACCTAGGGACCCCTTTCCATGGGGACTAGATTATGCTTTTGCTTCCTTTGGAAATGTTGGTGCGCCTTTGATGGACATATTAAATATTACTATCTTGTCCATGGGTTTGTTTGTTTGGTTGATGTCCACTTTAAATATTCCCAATTCTCATTAATCTTCGTTGTCGGTAAAATATATTCCTCCTCCTTCTTCCTCTTCTAGTGAAAGTATATCTCCTAGTAACAAGAAGTCTAAACAGAATAAAATAATAATAAAAAGAAGAAAATACAAAGGGAGAAGTCACCAAGCACTACAAGTCATGTTGGAGACACATCAAGTCACTTCTAGTCATACTGGAGAAAAGAAACCAACCACTTCATGTCATGTTAGGGGCAAGTAACCAACCACTACAAGTCATGTTGGGGGCATTGACATTGCTGAGAAATATGGATGAGAAAGAAGTAAGCCTAAGTTCGCTTGTATAATTTTCGAGGGAGATCACCATACTCATCTATGTCCTCTTATTCTAAAGACAAAAAGAGTGTGTTTCATGTTTGAAGGATCTTCTACTATAGAACCACATTTGGTTTCTCAACAGTCTACTCAACCATTGGTTGATGAGGTACTCATGCCAATGCCAACTTTATATGATCCCACTCTTCCTTTGGAGAGTGATGTTTCTACCACACATGTTTTCTTCATTGTCAGTTGAGAACCTTCTGAACAATGGAGGATTCCACTTAATGGGCCCAATTTTTGGCATTCCTTTTGCACCATTTTGGCACTCCCCAACACACCCGTTAATTACCTTTTTTCTAATACTTTCCACCTTTTTGTGCTTAAATTGACCTTTTGGAAGAAGCTATCTATTAGTTTATATTTTGTCATAGTTTCTTAGCTATTATGTAGTAAATAGAGTAACTTATGTACTTACCACATTTAGCAACATGTCACATTTTTCTGTGTCACAGGAAAGTTGTAGGGATCTTGTAGTTGAACTATAAGAGGTCTATGGGAGGCTACAGGTATATTGCAACTGAAGTAATAGTTGACTACAAGAAACCTACAACACATCTACAGATTGGTTCTTAAGGAACTACAAAGACCCCACAAGAAAGTCATTGCTTCCAAAGGTTGAAACAGGGGAACAACGACTATAACCATCTCCACATTTCAATGGTGCTGACAAAACCTATGCCTCACAATTTTAAAATTTTCCTCCATTTTCTCATATCTAATTTACTTGTTCACAACTTGTGCAATTTTTATTGAATTTGATTGAAATTACCAACTTTCACTCAAATGCACACCCATGGTTCATTTCTTGGCCAAATTGAGTTATTCAACTTAGATATTAAGTATTTTATCATTTCTCATCCTTCGACAATTCCATAGTTTCAATTTGAGCCGTAAAAGTTTATGTTGTGAAAATATACCAATTTTTTCTCCTCTTTTACATAGTGCACAAAAAGTCTTTGAAGCCTTAAAAAAATGCACACCCAACCTTCGAGGTGCATTGTTCAAGGAAATGATTTGCTGCTAAGTAAATTGTCATGGTGGGCAAAAAACCTATGTTTATTTTCCCTGATTCAACTCAAAGTGTACACGATTTTCACTCAAAACTACACTTAAAAACTATTTTGACATTTTCCATGAAATGTATGTCATCTTCACAAAAATTCATACCAAGGCAATGTTCCAAATCTAGTTTTATAAACTTGTATGAGTTGTACATTTAATTATCTATAATTCCTTTACATCTTATGCTATTTCTCCAACTTTAAATGTTTGGAAACAAAATTGTCTTTATTTTCAGAATTCAGAAAAAATGCATGCCAAGAGCTTTAAAATGCATGCCTATGGAAAAGGAAGTATGCCCAAGTATTAAATTTTGGAATAGAAGGACTTCTTAGTCTTCCGAATGTATCAACAAATTTAAATGCATGCAATATACGTTTCTCAACGAGAAATGCTTCTACATGAAAGTTGATGTAAGGGACAAAATAAACGGTGAATGAAAACAAAACCACACAAAAGGGAAGCTAAGGAGAACCCAAACTGCGATATGGACATTTAATATAATCATATCTTACATGATAGCATTATGAAAAAAAAAAATAGTTTCTTTCGTGATGAAGGAGTAATGAAGGCCATGTTAAATGAATATTCCATGTTAGAGAGTTGAGAATCCCAACTCGTAGAGTGGGAAGTGAAGGAACAAGGTGTTGAGGGTGGAGTGTGAAGTGAAGGAACACGGTGTTGAGAGTGGAGAGTGAAGGAGGGTGTTGAAAGTGAAGAGTGAAGGATCAGGTTGTTGAGAGGTGTATAGTGAATGCTAGAAAGGAGGTATGTACAATATGAGATGGAGGGGAGGAATCGGAAGCCTATAATAAGAACTAGATTGTCAATATTAAAATGATGTGACCATATCCACTAATCGTTTGATCACTCCCTATGAGGAGGAACGTTAATCTATTTTGTATTGATAGAGAAGAGGCATTGAAATTTTAAGCATCCCACATTACTCTTGCCATCAATAAATATCGGGGAGATGAATTTTTTGTCAGATCTCTTTCATCATCTACATATTGATGGTGTTGGCTAGTTGTTTTATGAAATGATTTTTTTCATCGGAATTCAGTGATACAAATTTACATAAATCATTAATTTTTATTGTTCAGAATTAATTTCTTAATGTAGAAATGGATTCAACATGCTGAAAAACTCCTAGAGCACTTAGACTCTACAGAAATAATCAATTAAATTTACTAATCCAACAATTTCTTCCAAGATTTCGGACAAATAACCTCTGAAAAAATGAAAAAATCTTCTTGATTTGATAAAATCTTTACGTACAACCATATTGATAATCACTTGTTTGTGGTAACGTCTCTAATTTTTAGAGTTTCAGTTCTCAAAATATGATCGAATATTATCGATTGCTCGATATGATAGGTCGATTGTTTTTGTGTTGCTTTTTTCCATAGAACAAATGAATGAACTCTCTCTTGGATTTATTAATTGGAAGTAACATAATGGATTGATGTACGATGGATATAAATATATTTCACATTGTTCATGTTAATTGTCATCCTTATAGCCCACTGTTATACAAGAAAAACTCTAGAATTCTATCTTAGTTTTTAGAGTTTGCATAGCTGGTTTATTTAAAGAGAATTATTATGATAACAATTGATATGCATATGTGATAAATGGTATGTGCATAAATAGTAAATGAGTATGAAGAATATATTAAATATTATATATGTATAATTTTTTAATTTAATTTAATTGTTTTAGATCAGATAAAATTAAAAAGTCAAACTAGTATCGTGATATTATTAGATAGTGTATTCAAGTTATACAGTTCAACTAATTAAGATTACATAATATTATTGAATATAACTATTTTAAATAAAAAGTTTAATAAAAATGATGTTTCTTATGAATTGTTATGTTTTCATTTTTTTAAGTCATCAAGGGAACATAGATAGGGATGCTCTTCTTGGGTCTTTTGGTTAGTAGCTTAAAGGTTGATTAGAATCATTATGGATGCAAAAAGAAGATGCTTGCATTTTTTAGGAGTCAAAATTGGGAAAATCATATCTCTAACACATTTATTATTTTTGATGATGCATTATTATTTTCTACTAGAACTAACAATGAAGTAAATATGTTATTAGAGATACTCATTACTTATGGCATTGCTACAAGAATGGAAAACAATCAGAAAATATGAAATATGCTTTATGGTCTTTAGAAAGATGTAGAGGTGAGAGTATCAAGAATTTCCCCTTCCCATATTTTAAATTTCCAAGAGAGATTTAAATACTTGTGATTTCTCTTAAATCCAAACGGATATGGAAAAAAACATTGGGGATGGCTCTTTGAAAAGTTGGAGGCATGGATAAACAAGTGGTCCAACACATGGCTTTCTATAGGAGGGATGTTTACGTTAATCAAAAGGAGAATGCTAAAATTCCTTTGTTCAAATGGAAGTCTATTTCTTAGCCAAAGGAAGAGGGTGGGTGGTCCCTAAAGAACATTCATCTCTTTCGAATTTCTCTAGAAGCCAAAATCCTATAATAAGATTTGATAATTTGTTGAGTAAATTTATTGAGAAGAAATACATTAGAGTAGGGTCCTTCATGGAATATGTAGGAGCACAAAGATATTTATAAGAAATATGTCTATTTAATGGAGGTGCTTGGTTCAAGAATTCCCAATAATTGGTTTGCACTTGGCTTAGAGGGCAGGATCTAGAGAGCAAGTGCAAGTGGCTTTAGAATCCATTCTAGCATGTGGTGAATCAATGACATTTATAAAAAAAAATAGTATTGATAATGTTTAAGGGAAAGGTATTTTTACTTTGAATCAAGTCAAAGATCCCCTTACTAAAAATATTTGGAAGCAAGGATGTAAATCAACATTGTTAATTGGGCTTGAAGGTGAAAATGGATATTTATGGAAAGTTTACATTGATTGTTTGAGAAAGAGCTATATGAGACTAAAACATGAAGCATAGACTCTCACATGGGAAAAAAATAAATCTGGAGGGGAGTACACAATGAGGCTTGGTTATGGAGATTTGTTTGTAACTAGTATTAAAAAATGTTCATCATGTTGGAGTCTATTTGGAAGCTCGGAGATCCAATGGAAACCTGAATCTTCATATGGTTCATGCTTATGAAAAAGGTTCCAAACTAGGATATCTAGTAGAGGAAAAATCAACAAGGGCTTGGGGATCTACATTTTTTGTAAAATCCATGATGAAGATGCATTTATCATCTGTTGATTTATATCCCTTATGCTTAACATGTTTCGAAGCGAGTACAATTGTTTATAGGTATTCCAAACATTCGGGAAAAAATTCAGTGCAAGCATGCCATGGATAGCCATAGTACAAAAGAGATCTAGTACAAAAGAGAGCTAAAATAAATTAGGGCACTTCCATGTCTCAACATGTGGGAAATATGGATAGCTAAGAGCACCCAAATCTTTGAGAATAAGTGCATTCCCACTTTGAAATTTTCTTAAAAGTACAATCTATGATTTAAAGTATCATGGTTCCTATAAAGCAAAGATTCCCTTGTGTTTTTGGAGAAGTAAAGCATGGAGATTTTTAAATGGAGAAAGGAAGGGATATCCTAAATTTTGTGGTTTTGGAGGCATTTTTTTTCTTATCATATGCCCACTATATAATTTTCAAGACTAGTTTATGTTCTTCCTCTAATAATTTTATGAAGTTGATGGCATTGAAGCTATTTTTCACATTCATTAGAGATGTAAATTATCTTCAAATTATGATATATGGTGATTCCACTCTCGTGGAGGAAGGGAAGAAACCAACTTAATGACATAGGTCTTAGGCCTTTGGATGACCAACTACTTAGTATGATATTTTGATCTTTTATTTTTATTTCCTACTATAATATATTTGGAGATTTGAACTCACAAGATTTCAAAGGAGGGTTAGTAGAACACTAATGGTTTTTGGGCAGTGGAATTTTGTTTTATATATGACTTGTTTCTTTTGTAGTATTTACATATTTTGGTTTGTGTTATTATTTTATTCATATATTTTGGTTTGTGTTATTATTTTATTTACATATTTTTGTTTATGTTATGATTTTTCTGATTTATACTAACTTTGTAGCTTTTTTTCGTTCTAAAAGTTAATGTAGAAATATTATATGTTATGTTTTCCAATCAATTTGTAATAACTAGTATTTATGAGTTTATATGAACAGTAATTATGTTTGAGAAAAGGTTCTTTAGTTATAAGATCAATTTCTGTTTTTTAAATCTTTTATGCAAATTCAGTTTCATAATAACTACATGATTTTTTTATGTAGTGCATCTACATGTGAGAAAATATAAATTAATTGTTTTTGAAAAATTAAAATTAAAAAAACCACCACAACAATACTTTAATTATAATTAAATTTAAACATATCAAAATAATACTATGAAAATAAATGAAAACAAACAATATTATTAAAATATTGAAAATAATGGACAATTATTAATAAAATATCATGTAATTAAATTTAAAAACATTAAATAGTATTACTAAAATTAAATAAATAACACCAAATAATATTATTAAAATATTAAAAACAACCAATATTTATTAATAAAATTGACACTTTAATTTCTTAAATTAACAAATATTATTTATTTATCTTATTTTTAACAAACAAGATTTTACAAATCATTAACAAATTTAAAGTACACACAAACAATTTTAATTTTAAATAATGTTTATTCCATAGTTACCACATTTGCAAGATTAGTAACATAGTTTGAAATTTAAAAATTTAGAAAATAAAAATTAAATATTATTACTAATTGAAAATATTATAGAAAATTTGATTAATCTTATTAGAGAGATAGATGATAATATGTTTTAGGATTGTATTTATCTTATTTTTAAGAAACAAGATTTTACAAACCATTACCAAATTTAAAGTACATACCATACACATAAACAATTCCAATTAAAGTACACACCATGCACATATAAACAATTTCAATTTTAACAAGTGTTTGTTCCATAGTTACCACATTTGAAAGATTAGTAACATAGTTTGCAATTTAAAATTTTAGAAAATAAAGATTAAATATTATTACTATTTGAAAATAATATAGAAAGTTTGATTAATCTGATAATGTTTAAATAGATAGATGATAATATGTTTTAGAATAATAGGTTTTATTTAGTTTCAGCATTTTGTTTGGTAAATTTTATTTAAATTTATTTTATTTTTATTTAATATTAAAAGAAATATGAAAAAAATTTCAATTTATATAATTTTAATTTCTAAATTTTTAATTAAAATTTAATTTAATTTTGTTCCTCATAAACTCCCTCACCCATTAACCCACTGCTTTATACCAAAAACACAAATTAAATTTTACTGTACAGAATAAATCTTTAAAATTAATTAAATTTTAAATATAAATATATTAATACAATCAAAATATTTAAAAAATAATAAAAACAAAACCTTTTAAATTACTCCCTCATAAACTCCCTCACCCAGTGCTCTACACGACAAATTAAATTTAATTGTACAAACTATCTTTAAAATTAATTAAATTTTAAATATAAATATATTAATACATTCGAAGTATTTACAAAATAATAAAAATAAACCTTTAAATTATATATATTAAAAATTTAATCAAAACAAATAAATAAAATTAATTTTCTTATAAAAAATAATATAAATAAAACCGTTATATATAGAGAGTATAGTTTGAATTAAAAAACCCTTCATTACGAAATTCTTTCTTCGATCTTAAATAAAACTTAAATAAAAAATATCTGTAATGTATGTCAGCGAATTAGTTGTAGTGCCATACCATGTAATGTAGTTCAGCTTAATAGTTGCAATGCCATACCATGAAAAAATAATGAAAATAAAACTGCATTTGTATATGTAAAAAAACGTTATTCTTCAAAAGCACTTCTTTACCAGTACAATAATCCAATTCAACTTTTTTTTAGTTCAATCAACTACTTCAATGAAAATTAACAGTGATCTCATTCAACTACATGCTTGGTGTACAGTGACATACTAGAGAATGCTGAAAGAACTCGGTGCTCGGATCAACTAAACAAGTTTTACAAATCTATAAAAACACCCCCTATGTTTCGACAAGCACTCTAACGTCCAATAACATCGATTTCTCAATGGGTTATACCCTTTATTTCCACGGCTCTATGGGCTATATTTTTATTGAACTCTAAATTAAGGAATTGCAGTCAATATAGAGATTACGGGGAAGGCGAGGAGTGGGGACAGCCAAGAGTTCATGTGCCCTGGGCACTGTGAGTCCATTAACTTTTCAGACATATCCAAATCCTGTCCATCAGGAAGCCTCCAGTCAAAACAGTGCACTAGCTGTGCCACTGCAAATTTTACAACAAGCATTCCCAACTGCTCTCCCGGGCATCCTCTCCTGCCTGCTCCGAACGGAATCAACTCACAGTTATGGGCCTTTTCATCCATGGAGCCACCTTGCATGAATCACTCCGGCGCGAACCTTTCGGCATCCTCCCATGACTTTGGGTTCCTCCCGATTGCCCAAATATTCACTAAAACTCGTGTGTTTTTGGGGATTTCATAGCCCAACACATTGCAGGCTCCACAGATGCGTGGGGAGCAGCAAGCGGCCCCGATGGGTGCAGTCTAAGCGTTTCTTTCACCACAACTTGTAAATAAACGAGACAGGGAAGATCAGATTCACGTACCATCCGCTCTATTCCAATACACGTTCCAGCTCGTCCTGAAGCTTCTTGAGAACGGGGAGGTTCCTCAACAATTCAGACATTGCCCACTCTATGGCTGTACACGACGTGTCCGTGCCGGTTAACATATCCTGCCATCATCAATACATCAACACAGTATCAAACGATGATACACTCTATACAATTATGTTTAGTTATTTAAAAGCGTCCATTGAAATCTAATGTTTATCAGCACCAATTTTTACATACATAAGCGACGGCCTTTATATTGTCTCCTGTGATTTGGAACTCCATATCTTTATCAGTGGAAGCTGCAAGCAAAACATCTAAGAGATCTCGTGGAACGTTGGGATCATTATGCCCAACGTGTTCGTCTATTATTTTCTCTAGAAAGGCGTCCTGTATGCTATGTACATTCTTCAAGCGACGGTTGAGACCTTGCAGATCCATCCAGGCCAAGTATGGTATACAATCTCCGATATTGAAAGCGCCAGCTAGCAGAAGACTTTCCTTGAGCATTGAAATGATTCTTCTGCCACCAATGGAATCTTGATCCTAAAACTTTCGACCGAAGATCATCCTGCACATTATAGTGTTTGTAAAGGTTGACACTGTTTTGCTGATATTCACCGGATCATTTGAATTAATAATAGATAGAATCATAGCAGAGACTTCCTCTTCTCTGATAATAATCATTTATCTCTATATTTAGGTTTTTAATTGATTATTAGAGATTGTATATGTTGTTGCATTGTATTCTTAACCCCTTGTAGGTTAGATTTGGGAGGAGATCTATGATCTAAGAGGCAACAACAAGTGGAAGAGGTTTACATCAACCCTAAGGATTAAAGGTGCACTCATTAACCTTTTCTTCTCTCTTTCTCATATCACTTAGTCTAGATTGTTTTGGGGCAGATTAGAGATAATTCAATCTTTTAAGCGAGTTATCACTCTACATATTCCTTAGACCCATTTTAGGGGGAATTTTGGTTTGATTTCACTTTCAGTTTCTTTTTTAGTTTTCTCTAGGGTCTTAGTGGGATATTTTGGTTTGATTTCACTTTCAGTTTCTTTTTTAGTTTTCTGAGTTTTCTGAGTTAGTTTGGGTCTCTCGTCACCTCCCAAGTGCCTATCAACCTCCCTTACCCAGTTGTTTGTCCAAACTTTTTCTTTTTTTGAAACTTTACAAAGATGTACACGCATTGTCTTCTATATAGAACGCGTACATATGCGTCATGCACAGTATATAGCCAACTTACATACATAGGATGCTCATTCATAATAAACATCTATGTGATTTGGGAGTGTTCTTAATAAGAATTTTTCTTTCTGGCAAGAATCTCTATTCTTATCAGGGCTTCCTGAATCCTTCATGGTCTTTGTTGATTGTGTTTGGTTGTGTTAAAGACTCAGTTTATCTTGCAATTTGTAAAGAAACTTTGTTGGACTTCCTTATTTCTTTTGTTGGATTTAAAGGTTAAGGGTAAAATTATCCTCTTGTCGGTTCGCGTGTATCCCTACTTTTAAGTACTAGCTTAGGGTCTCGGTCAGTGTTGGGTTTGCTTTCCCTTTCCCTTGTTTGTGCTTAGAAAAATGAAAAAATATCATTTACTTTTGATTTTTTTTGTCTAAGCATTCAAAAAAATTGTTGTTTCATTTAGTTATGCATTTTGTTTTTGTATTTGTAGCATAGGTTGTTTATTAGAAAAGAAAATAGTTCCTTTTCCAAAGTTCCTGCTACACTATTTACTTAAAAGTTTAGTAGTTTTTATTTGCATTGTGAAACAAAAAGCATATTCTAAGAAACTTTTTTCATTTTGGTATCTTGGACTACATTTCGAAAATTTTTCACTCACAGAGTTTAAAAGCCATTTTTTAGTTGTAGAACATAGTTTTATTTTTTCATAAATGTTCTAAAGATTTTATTTCTTCTCTTTCGTCTCTTGAAAAAAACCATAAGTTGCACGCCCGTACCCTTTTGAGAAAATCAAGCCACTTAAAATCAATGATTACCACTAAAATGAACTAGACCTTTGTTTGTAGGTTTCACCAAGTAGTCTAGGCTTTAGGGCCTTGAAATAGGTGTGGAGAGGAAACTCTTCAAGGCCGCTTAAAAAAACATAAGAGTCTATGATAGGGAGTGTGAAAGTCCAGTTTTGTAAGAGTCATTCGGGACCCCCCTCTAACAGAGGGGATAAACACGAGGTCCCGTGAGGAAAGGTAGAGAAGATAACCCCTCCAAAGTTGGACCAAATGTAGTGGGGATCATATATTGAGGGTTGTTCTTGGAATTTTCGTTGATCGCATTTGACTACAGAGCCTAATGGACCTTGAATCCATTCGATATCCTCATTTTTCTTCGAGACCATTTGCCTTTGGTACCCTTGAAAGGCTTCAGACTTTGTTATCCTTCTCCTTACAATAAGCCCAACTATCAACTATACCCTCCTGATGACTGACTACAAGTTGGAAAGCAAGTTTCCTATTTTTAAGGACTTAGATGGGTGACTGCATGGGTATACCACAGTACCTAGGGTAGACATCGGATTTCACTTTGCAGACTATACCTGAAGGGTGTTTTCATGTTCGAGTTACACTTGCATCGATAAGTTTCTCTAGTGTCAATTGGCGTAATTGTTTGTAATAAACCTCAATTTTTCCATAATTTTTTTTTTTGTATGTGACATAAATCTCCCATTTCGTTTTTATGGTTATTGATAAAGGGAAATAACTCTTCCTTTCTGTTAAAATTTTGATGAAATAACTTAAATTCTTCCTCTCACGCCTTATCACTCCTACATCAATTTAACTTGCTTTGGGGTAGAAGACTTGCGAGGATAAGTCACTAAGGACTCAACATTTTCTTTGGTCTCAAACCTATTCACATGTATATAATTCCCATATAATAAAATAGACTTAAGGCTTATAATCCAAAATCTCTCTTTAGTTAAGGGATTCCTATGTTTTGTGCATCAGACTATTTTGATTTATTCCTTGTAAATTTAATTCACCCGATATGCATATAAAACCATGGGTCAAGCTTATACCCCACAACTGTAACTAAGTGACTTAGTGATTTGCGTTGAACATCCATACTCATAGCCCTAATTCTAGCTGGGTCCCTCGACGATCTACCCATGATTAGTGATGACTCTGATACTGTTACTTAACAGAGTTTGAGTAACCAGTTCTTGTAACGATCTTCGAATTAACTAAACAATATTCCAACGAGCCTTCCCTGAACAATAGATTCGCGGTAAAATTACAGTTGAAGTGTACGAGTTTCCAACTCGTTGGGTCTCAAAGGGATATACTTATTTCGCCATCTCTTGATGTGAAAAAACGGTTGACTGTCATAAGGGAATTAAGGCTAAGGCTATGTATTTACCAATTAATGGTAGTTCTATGTGTGCGAATTACGATACTATCACCTGGCTAATCATCCATTCTAGTAATGCCAACTCGGCCCTCATCACATGGGTCCGTCGTTCTTCGTACCTTCGGCATTTAACCGAGTAGTTAAGGTTCTTATTAGGGTTTTCTATGTACCTACTGTTTCATTGTAGAGCCCTTTCGAGAGGCTCTGCGTGCTATTTTTTCTTCTCCCTGAAACATGTTGATGGTTCGAGAAAAAAGTTACCCGGTGGAACGACGTAACCAATTGTCGCCCTGGTAAGCTTCCACTAACCTAGGTTCTGGTTATTAAACGAGGTTTTGTTCTTCTTTTCGTCTGTGCCATTCTACGAAGCCTCTCCACTGATGACTGTGTGGGTTTGGTTTGGTGTGTACACTGTTGGGAGGATTCGTTCTGGCGATAGTGAGAATGGTAACTAATGCGAACTGGTCGACTCTCTCGAAACCAAGTAACAATGTTTCTTTACTGTTTTGTCCAACTCTTTTCAAAGATCCTCTGCATGTCGCCTCCTCATCCCAACTTACAGTAACCCCATCTCCGGCATTGTGTAAGGGTTAACGTGTATAAAGCATCCTTAGTACTCATAGGGTTATCGTTGTTCTTTCCTTAACTCCATGCCTGGTAACTTAGTAAGACTGCGCAGAAGTTGGTTCTGTAGGGTAAAAACCCATACTGTAAACTGTGTGTTATACTTTGTTTGGCGAAAGGAAAGGAGATTCTCTCCGATTTTATAACGATTCTTTGCCTTCGGTGATAATGGTCGAACTGGATTTTTATATGGAAGTCTACCATCCGGTAGGTCATCCCAACCCACTGGGTGGTTGATGATTGTAGTTTCCCCTTAAAGATTGTTTGTAGTTACCGTTCGGTATATGCGTATCTTTATTTATTTTGCAAGTTATTCACATCATGCATTTGCTTAAGTCTGTAATATACTGGTATAACGTTTCCCTGTTCATCCTGTTGGTATCATTTACCAGTATGTGTGAAAACCCATTAACAACCTGGCATTCGATAAGGAAGTTAAATCTGTATTCACTGCTTTATTACTCTGTCTGGAGACATGCATATCACGCGAGTTCCTTTTGCAGTTATGATTTTGCAAATGTCATTGTGTTGTTATTGCTTCTTGTTTATTTCTTGAGAATGGCGTTTTTATGATAAGGTAGCCAATCTAATAATGAGACCCTGTTTTTGCTGCGAGAACCCATCAGGTCATTTAAGCTCACTCCTCCCCTTCCGGGGTATCGATGGCTCGCGGTTATGACTGGCATCATTCTTATGTCCATTCGAGATAAGTTTTACTCTTTAGATATTGGTACCTTCGTTATCTTATAAGATTTTTCATGTTCAAWAATTTAAATATSATTGGTTTTCTATTTGACACTAAGAAAACACGTCTCKTCTTTCTTGCAGGATTACAGGGTTGCTGCGATGGAGCGAACCACGCCCTGTCCAAGAAAGGTACTTGGGTTCCACTTTTCCTCTCTTAACCGAATACCCTAGATATCTAGGCATAGATATGATTCTGACCTGTAATGTAAATTATCAAAGGGAGAAATTCATCAGCTTTTCGAAGATGGTTGTATCGCTATTTTTGTAGCTTCAATTTAAAGAGGGACAAAGGAGCTCAAAAGTCACGTTGTTCTGTAGTAGAGGGTAATAGTAGGGCTATACCGTTACTCCATGAATTTACAGTAGAATTAGATAGAAAATCGATCAGTTTCTTTTTTCCAAGATAATAGGTCTGATTATACATTTATCTCTAGAATTAATAATAACATGTATCTATGTATCAAGATTCTGTCTTGTACCCTTTTCCGCTTTACTTTGGATTTCTATATTTATTTCTATGGCTCTTCTTTTTTTCGATTTTACTGCAGTAAGTTTATAAGTAACAAAATGTATGGTTACAGGATGTATATTGTTCGCTCTCTTTAATTACAGTTACATCGTTTTATTCCCAGAACTTTGTTTGTGGTTTTCTTAATTATTCGTTTCATCTTAGAGTTTCGTTTTGGGACTATTGGAGCTATTCGTTTCATTTAATTATCACTGTTCGGACTAATCGTTTTCCCCTTATTCCTGTCTGTGTATTTGGTATAAGATAAATTATGGATGAATCTTTCTAACTCTCCAGTTTGTTTCCCACAATTTCCTTATTAAAGAGATACAATAATACTGTAATAATTATACAATTTTTTTTGTTACGCTGAAAGGTGTATACCTATTGACAATGAGCATAATTAATCAGCTTTTAATCTAAAATTTTAATCTGATGGTTAACAATTGAAGACGCTGGCATATTCTTAGTCGTCCTCCCAAATCAATGAATGTGATTTACTCTTCATAACTTCCTTGTATTTCTGAATGCATCCGTTACCCTGTTTACTTTTTAACATTTACCTAATCATATTAAGAAATTACTGCAGCACTATATGATTGCCACGTTTAAATGATTAACCTTTCAGATTACCA
>JASDQU011028207.1:0-19456 GCA_032191745.1 Picea mariana
GATAAGGGAGAAGAGATGAATCTAATGGAATAGGTCTCAAATAATGGGGAAAAATGGGTGAACTGAAAAGGGGGTGGGTGGGGTCAGAAATTTTTGCAGAAAAATGATATGGATGAAAATGATAAGGGAGATGAGATGAATCTAATGGAATAGGTCTCAAATAATGGTGAAAAAAATTCCAGACTTTTATTTTTTATTTTTACAGCTGCGGGGTTATGCTTTGATCTGAAGAATGTTGCAGTGCTGAAATCCCCAAATTCTGAACCAGAGAGTATTTACTTAGCAACTCGAACACAGATGCGAGTCAAATAGATCGCGCCGATTTAATTTGTTTATGTTCCCCAATGGTTAGGTATTCAAGGGTTCTACAGACAAGGGTTTGCCCTGTGCTATAGCTCTCTGATATACGTGCAGGGTCCAACAGTAGTACTCGACCCAATATCTCAGTGCACTAACTAAGGAGGATAGACCATACCCTTAGCCGTACTACCCGACTACCCAGGTACTAGAGAGTATCTTCCCGAGTGCTGTTCTCGGTGACACTATAGCAGTCCGGCGGTCGATAGGTTTATCTAAAGAGGGCTTCAGGAAATCTAGGTCGATCAGTACACAGGTGTTGTCTGATGTGCTACCACTCGAAGGGGTACCAACAGGGGTTACAAGGGTGGCCAACAGATGTGCGCTTAAGAACCACTTGTATTTCCTGCGTGTATGAATCCCACAACCACGGGTTTATGCGCGTAACGACAGATCTCTGTGGCTTAAAGATGCCGGAATACGTCTCTACCTTGAAAAAAAAATACCCATAATTTCTGCCAAGGAAAGTGCTATGATACCACTTGCAAGATACCGGATATATAAAATATGCAGAACAGAAATGAAATGCTAGAAATGACAGAATAACAGTAAAATATCCAGCATAATCTTCACAATACATAGAAATGATATACGAAATAGCAACAGAAATAGCACTTTGAATCAGATAGCAATGTTCACAGGCCTCATCGAGGGGGCAACCTCCAGTCGAGTAGCGCTCTGTTACAATAATCTCCAAGCTAGGGTTTTCATACCCTCGACTCTTATTTATACTAATATATCTATTAAGAGAAGCATCTAGAGGAAGATCCTTCTAGAAGCGGAAGCTTCTATTAGGTCTTCTTACATCCACCTTATTCTATTTATTGAAAGGTCTTATTAATATTAACCTTTATTACATCTGAATACATTGATCTACCTATGTGCGGGTTAGGACCTTAACAGAAATTTCCACCCAACCGTAGGAAATCCACAATGGGCGTCCCCCCCTATCTAGGATATGATACCACTAGAGAAAAGCATGGATAAAATCATTCTGGAATTTGGATTCAAACCAATAAATTATAATGTTGGTTTCATGACGATAGAGTGGCACTAAGGCACCTACATACCTTCCCCACACAACTCAAGGAGCACCTCCTTCTCTGTTGTATAGTACCTCAAAAATTACTCATTCTCCTTATATTCAGTGTGTGCATAGAAGTTCCAAGCTTTTATCTCAAGTTTCAACAAATTTCTCCATGGTTTCTCAACTTTTCCTCAAGGTCTACATGATCCAGGTGGATATTGGTGGCCACCCACCTATTCCAACTAGCTCCTCTTGACAATTTTCAATTCAACACATTATTTTGTACTTCTTTGTAATTTTGGGTTCTACACTTATGGGGATGTATGAATCCCTATGCATCTTCTAGGTGGAGATTGGTGGCCTCCCACCTAATCCAACTGGCTTATTTTGGAAGTTTTCATTTCAGTACATCTTTCTTTACTTACAGGGTCGTTTTGGGGCCCTAAACAATGTTTTTTTGGATTGCCGCATTGAAACTATAGACAGAGTCAAAGTTTGGCGGCATAATGTGTATTTCTCGAAAATACCTTTCCAATGGGCTATCACGCACCTAAAATGGAGGTTGTATGCAAAAGTTACGACCCTAGGAAGTTTAGGTGCCAACTTACCCATCGGGGCCCACATAACTTTTTGTGTTTCATCTCCTAGGGTTAATTTTTTGGATGTCTGGGGTTTTGGAATTCATGAGTAATATTAAAAAGGCATCTGGAGCCTCATTGTAATCATTATGCTCAGACATATGAAATTAGAAGCCACATCTCTTCTCAGAGATAGCTACCACCATTCGAGCAAGTTGTTTTCAATTATGTACTTTTATAGTTTCAGCCTATTTTATTTATTCAATAGAAGTTATTATTCACTAGATATCTATTGTTGTTCTCAGTATCTATGTGTTAGTGTATTCATTTTGTTATTCTTTTCATTCCACTCATAAATATGGATCAGTGGTATCAGAGCGGTCTACTCTTCATTTATTTTTCATCGCGCATGTCCCCAGCAAGATCTGGGTACAAGAAGTTGGTACTCGAACCAGTCGAGCCTTTGCAAGGTCGGCCATTCCGAACTTGAAAAAAACCCATGGGATGAGAAGAAATATGACGAAGTAGGAGATCCTTCTAAAATGTTGCTTGGAGAAGCCCTTGTGTGACAAAGGAACTAAATGATGGACAATTTTGCACAGATCCTTCGGTGGGTGCCCACAGGAGACGCATCTTCATCAAGCGGCCATTCAACCCCCTTCAAGGTACAAGTAAATTTTGATAATCCATTATTTGAAGGACTTATAGATTTGGATGTTGTAGATAAATGGTTGAATCTGCTCGAAGGGTATTTTTCGGTCCACAATTTTTTCGACAAGGAAAAGATTACTTTTGCACTCCTCAAGGTCGTCCCCCATGTTAAGGACTGGTGGGATACTTACTCTGAGAAAAGGTCCATAGAGAAATATACAATATTTTCGGTCAGCCTCACATGGGATTCCTTCAAGGATGCCATTAAAGAAAATTACTACCCTATTGTAAGCTACAAGGACCAGTACACAAGATAGACCACGTTGTGTCAGGAAAGGGACCGGATAGTACTAGATTTCACCAATATTTTCCATACCCTGCGCACCAAATTGGGTATCAAAGACTCTAAATGACATCTAGTGCTCAAATACCGTGGTTCTCTGCATAAATACATTCAAATAGAAATGTAATTTCTAGACATCGCATCATTAGGTGCAGCTTATAGATATGATGTAAAGATCGAGTAGAAATTTAAGCAGAAGAGGTGAGAGTTTGGATCTGCAAAGTCCTCACAGTCGAAGCAAGGAAAAGGCGGCCCCAAACCACAAAACAATGGACAAAGAAAAGATGGTCACTCTCAAGACAACTATTCCAAGCCACAACCCAAGAAGGGTAATGAGAAGTCGAAGAAGGACACAGGAAAATGGTGTGAATACCATAAAATCCCTTGGAACAACACCGAATAATGTCACTCCAAGAAGTCATTGGTGGTCGAGTCGAAAGCTTCTGAGTCAAAGGCAGATTTTGACTCTGAATCAAATCTAGAAAGTGGGAAGTGGATCATCGATGTCAAACTCAGTGCCACTGTCGCTACCACCAAAATCCAACCAAGTGAACCAGAATAACCAGAGGAAGGGGAATTTCTCTTTCACTCACAGATGTGGGTAAAGGGGACTCTATTGTATTTCATTGTCAATAGCGGCAGTCAGAAGAACTTGATTTCAAAATAAATCATCAAGCGGCTAGACCTATCGGTAACACCGCACCCGCATCCCTACACCATTGGTTGGCTTCGCCAAGGAGGATATATCCGCGTTAGCCAATAGTGTCATCTACCCTACAACATCAATCCCTTCAAAGATGAAGTATTGTGTGATATTTCTCCCCTTGAAGTTTTTGATTTTCTTTTATGCCAACCATATTTTTGGAAGCGACATGTTGTGTATGAGTCTAGACCGCGTAGTGTTATTATTACTTTGGGTAGACAATTGTACATGACACTATAGGTAGCGGCACCTACCGCTATTTCTTTAATCTCTACTAAGAAATGCAGTAAGTTCATTTCATAGACCAATAATTTCATCTTCTTTGTGATTCGTGCTCGCAGTAAGCAAAAGGTCGTTGCCACATCTGTGACCTCTACACAGAGCCCCTCTTTGCAGTAGAAGCTAGTGGAAGGGATCGTGGAAGAGTACAAAGTAATCTTCTCCTCACCCACTGGGGTACTGACGCACTGCCAAGTCAAGCATCCAATTGATCTAACCCTCGATGCATCGCTGCCTAATGGACCAGTATATTGTCACTCACTGATGGAAAATGATGAAATCAAGCACCAGATCCAAGCGCTTCTTCCAAAGGGGCACATCCAACCCATCTCCTCCACTTTTTCAAGCCCGATTTTGCCGGTGCAAAAGAAATACGGGAGTTGGCGGCTCAGCATTGATTACAGAGCATTAAACAAAATCACAGTCAGGAACCTGTACCCAATTCTCTGAATTGATGACTATTATCCCTTATCCTAGGGATAACTAAGGAGATCATGTCTCGAGGCCCATGAGTCCTAGACATGGAGTGTATAGATATGGATGACTTGATCATGGCCCCGGAGGGCCCATATTTTCTTCGATGCATCCCATCTATTAGCACCAGGAGTATCCATCCCACCAGCCTAGTCCTGAAGTAGCAGTAAGTATTGCTCCATGAGGTAATGAATCCGGGTATCATGGTATCTGTCACTCTTATTATTGAAGCACTTAAATATGTTGCATTGAATTCTCCTTCATTTCATAATGTTTGCTTGGAAATGATACTCTTTAACTTGCTCATACCTGGGAGGGTGACATATTCCCTAGTAAGTTGATCTCCCTTTAGGATGAGTTTCCACTAGGTGGGTCTATAAAAGGTCATCATCCATTCCCTCCATACTTACCACTTTCCATCATTACTCCTCTCATTTTCCCCCCAACCTTTGTTTGGGCATTGGTTTTTCCACACTAGGAAGGGTTGTACCTTGCCTTGTGGGAAGAAGGGGCTAAAGGCCTAGAGGGTAAAAGTAGTTGTAAAGAGTTAAAATCCAAAATGAAACCTTTGAGATGCTTTGCCCAGAGATTCCCGAGAAAGAAATAAAAGGATTCTCGGTAAGAAAACAGAAACCGTAATATAAATAAACACTCAAGGTATTAGCTGGTGGATAGGAGGTCTCATCTTGAGCCGACCTATTAGGACCATGGGCATGTAGCGGAATGACACTACCATCTATCTGGTCACCAAAACAGGGTAGTGGCTCTTGATGGCATAGCCAAAAGAAAGGGGGTCTTATCATGAGCCAGCCTTCTCATCTCCATGAAATGCTTGTGGGTAATGTTGTCACCTTTGGTCACCAAGCCAGGACAATGTCCCTCAGCTCTTCCCTTGAAGCATAAAATAAAAATAAATAAGACTAAGAATAAAAGGCATTGAATGGGCTAGGAAACAATGGAATCCATGATAAGGTGCAGCTCTCCCTCTATAGATGCACCCACAGGTAAGACCTACATTTCTTTGTTATCATTGCACCCTATGCCCAAACACTTCTCATGTCACCTCACACACACTTACATGACCTAGATTGGTTCTCACCTGGGAAACACCCCAAACTTAAGGAGGATTAACCCAACAGAACACCCTGAGACCTTCTCCAAACCTGACTTCTTAAACTGCATAAGGTCTTTGAGCATTTGTCTGAGTAAAAGGGGGGTTTGATGCACATGTTTGGATAATTTGAATATTATATGTGATTGGCATTGCTATGATCCCTATGACTTATGAACCCCTGGAAGGCGTAATTTGTGTTTCTACAGGACTTTGCTCAGTGGACACGTACATATGGAGGAATGATTAGCTCAGACCTACATGGGGCTGAAATCCCACAGATGGAAGTTGTGACCCCAAACAGGGGCAGAGAGACATCGGAGGCTTGCACCAGGAAGAAGGAAGGGAATTTCCCCCGAGACATTCTGGCAGACCTAGACCCAAGGGGGTTCTTGCCTTTCCACCTAGACGTTGACCCTCAAGAGTCCATGACATCATCATTTTGACCCTAGACATCATTCAGTTAGGGTTTGCATTTATGAGGGTGGTGGTGTGATAGTTGGCACATCTGGCATCATTCATGGCCTTTGGAGGCCAAATGTTCTACATTCTAGGCATAATGTTCCACCCTAGGGGCCTAACGTCACCCTATAAGGGCATGACGTCACCCTTGGAGATGATATTAGGGTTTAATTAACTTCATTTATGTAAAAAATGGATTTTTAATGTAATTTGACCATGTCGGCCTTTTTATGACCTAATTTTAATTAAAGGTCATTGATACTATATAAATAGAGAGAGAAAACTCTCATTTTTTCATCATGAACTCATCACACAAGTGTGTGGTCTGAAATTTGGCTCCCTTTAAGGGTTATTGGCTAATGTAATTAGTGTGCAACTTCTTGGAGAGGCAAATTTTTGTGTATCTTGGCTATTCTTCATTATGGAGGATCTTCAACTAGGGTTTGGCTTGATTATTCTTGGTGAAGTAAGTAGAAAATCTGCAATTTTTTTATGTTAATGAATGCTTGTGGTAAATTTTACTTGGTTCATGTTAAAGATTATGAAATTTCTTTCTTAAAACCCTAGGAGAGAAACATAAGTTATTATCTTTTTCTCTATAGTTTTCCACTTGTTTATATTTCTCAAAGTGCACCTTGTTTAGAAGTAGCTACTAGAGCCCTAAAGTTCTAGCACTCTAGTAGCCCTACTCTAATTGCATATTTGAAAATATTATTTCCAAATTGTCTAAGGAAAGAGAATTCGCTAGGGCCTAAGTTTCCTTACTTTCTAGCCAATTTTCTTTTAGGACTTGGATGCTTGAGGCCTTGGGTTACCAACACCTCCTCCATCCATTCCACCTCCTTTGACTAACTATTATCATTGTTATTTTGCTCTAATA
This sequence comes from Picea mariana, assembly GCA_032191745.1. Classification (NCBI taxonomy): domain Eukaryota; kingdom Viridiplantae; phylum Streptophyta; class Pinopsida; order Pinales; family Pinaceae; genus Picea; species Picea mariana. Next base: position 6,866 of record JASDQU011028207.1, read on the forward strand.
TTTTTTGCTACTATTGTTGACTCCATACACCCTAAAAGGAACTAGTCCACTCACTACAGTGATTGATTCATCAAACAACTCTCAAACTATCTTCCTTGGAACCTTTACTAACCTTAAACTAGACTAATTCATCAACTAACTTCTTGTTGTTTCAAAAGATTGCTACAGACATATAACAACAGCAAATTTATCTTGAAAAAGTGACATTAAAAGTTGATTAGACATTGCCAATTTTGCCTTTAACAAGTTCTTATCATTTTGTCAACTTAGAGCTATATTTTCTTGTCATTTTCAAGAATTTTTAAGGCATGATTATTGTGGTTGTTACAAAACATTCATTGTTGTTGTAAACAATTACATTGTTGCAGTATTATATCATCTTACTTATTTTTCAGAGGTTCATGACCTTATGAAGCACCAATATCATATGGTACTTGGAAATTGCGCTCTTTTCTATTTGTTGTCTTGTTCTGGGCAGGTACACCTTATTTACCCTTTTGCTTCATCTCTATAAGACACAAAGAACCTCTTACTTGAGTGACCTGTGAGAGGGGTGGGACTTTCTTATATATTTTACCTTATCCTTCTCAAACCCTCAGGTCACTAGGGACGTCTCCCTTGGGGTACTCTGACATACTCCTAAATAGAAAGGGGTTTCCTGTTAAGGTGACAGTGATAGGTCACTCCCCGTTATGCCAATCTTGAATCCACTTGCCTAGGTCTTTGGGAAAGTACATATTATGCGATAAAAATGACCTTATTGACCAACTCAAGGGGGAAAAGTCCTTCAACAAGATTGACCTAAAGTCTGGCTACCACCAGGTTCCCATTGAACCAACTAATGTATGGAAAACAGCTTTCAAATCTAAAGAAGGTATCTTCAAATGGTTGGTCATTCCATTTGGCTTAATAAATGCACCAGCAACTTTCATGAGATTAATGGATGATGTATTGAGACCCTTCACCAACTCTTTTATGGTGGTATATCTAGATGACATCCTCATCTTCAGCAGAACTTGGGAGGAGCACATGCAACATATTCAGGAGGTTTTGGGCACTTTGTGGCAGCACAAGCTATATGCCAACTTGGAAAACTGATCCTTTGGCATGAACAGGGTCCAATACCTGGGAGACATTGTTTATGAGCATGGGGTATATGTGGATCCAGCTAAGATCCAAGTCATTCATGACTTGCCAACTTATATCAAAGGTTCATGTTGGGATTCTCCCATATTGCATGGTCCCTCAGCCAAGTAACCAAGGGCGGTGGCAAGTCAAAGTTCGGATGGGAGCAAGCACAACAATAATCATTTGATGATCTGAAGCATCGATTGTGCTCAGCTTCAGTACTCTCTTTACCCAATCTGCAACAATCGTTCAAGATTGAGATTGATGCCTTCGACTATGATGTAGGCATAGTTCTCACTCAGCATGGTCATCTAGTAGCATACCATAGTGAGAGACTCTTAGATATTGTCCGGAAATACCCTACCTATGACAAAGAAATGTATTCCATTTTGCAAGCATGACATCAATGGAAACATTATATTCTGGGAAAGGAGACAATCATCCACACTGATCACAAGCCTTTGCAGTTCATACAAACACAGAGGAAGTTGTAGAATGACCACCATCAAAAGTGGTCCACATACCTACATCAGTTCCATCTCAAGATCAAGTATAAAACAGGGAGCACAAATCATGTCGTTGACTGCCTCAGTCGCCCTCCCATTGCTACACTCACCACAGTGCTCCATTCTTGTGGGCATGAGGCATCTGAGTGGCCCCAAATTTATCATCGTAACCCTGACTTCATCACCATCTATCATATCTTGGATACAGGAGTGAATGTCACTGATTTTCACATATAGGATGCACTATTATGACATATGTGCCACCTCTACATTCTCACAATCAAGCGTGCAAAGCTGATTTGGGAGTTTCACTATAGTCGGATGGCAAGACATTTTGGCGTGGAGAAAACTATGGTCATTCTACAGAAAAAATTTAATGGCCAAAAATTTGACAAGATGTCACCAAGTATATCAGATCTTACATTGAATGTGCCATTTCCAATCCATCCATCAAGAAGAAAGGCTTATACACCCCTCTTCCCACTCTTGAGAGGCCTTGGGAATTCATCTTCATGGATTGTATGTTTGGCCTTCGGTCCACCAAGCACAACAATTATTTTGTATTTGTGGTGGTTGATCGGTTTTGGAAGATGGCCATTATCACAGCCTCCAATAAGAGCATCACAACAGTAGATATTGCCAAGCTCTTCTTCGAATGGGTGTGGGTCCATTTTTGGATACCACAGACCATCACCTCAGATTGAGACAACAGGTTCCTTAGCACATTTTGGTCGAGTCTCTCGTCACTGTTTGACACCAAGCTATCTAAATCCACTGCTTTCCACCCCCAAACCGATGGCCAAACGAAGGTCATCAATCGTATTATTGTGAAAATCCTGCGCATGTAAAAATCTAATCATTTGCGTACATGGGATGAGAGTCTTCCCTATGTTCATCACAGCTACAACATGGATCTCCATATCTCCACCAGCGATAGTCCATTTCAGGTGGGGTTGGGATTCCAACCCTTCGGTACCATTGATGTTGCACTACCTCTTGAAAACACACAGGAAGAATCTTCTCATGTTCAGTCTGAAGCCGAAAAAGCCACCAGATTCATTGAGTGGATTCAGCACATCCGCCAACAGGTGCATGAGATTTTGCAGAAATCCAATGCTAAGTACAAGCAATGCCATGATCAACACCGGGTACCACACCAATTTCAGGTGGGAGACAAGGTTTGGTTACATTTGCAAAAAGAGCACATTATAGGGCCCCATCGAACACTCCACCCACTTCATTATGGGCCTTACACTATCACCAAGGTTGTGGGTAGCAATTATTTTGATCTCAACACTCCACCCTTCCTTGGCTTGCACCCAGTGTTCAATGTGGACCTCCTTCGACCATATTTTCCACCATTATTGGACACCTCAGAGATCACAAAATAGTTGACACAAACATAGCTCAACCCTAACTACATGGAACAAGCATCCACTGATCATATAGTGGACACATAGGTCAAGGGCACTCGCTAGCAGAGGATCCATCTTTATCAGTTTTTCAAGGCAGGGAAGCTCCTACACCAAGGCCAGTGGCTCACCCAGGGCCAAATTTAGCAGAAGTTTCCTCACCTGATGAGGGTACTCAATGTAATGGATAACATTGCTTCCTAAGGGGGGAGGATTGATCCAAGTGGATATTGGTGGCCACCCACCTATTCCAACTGCATCCTCTTGACATTTTTTAGTTTATCACATTCTTCTGTACTTCTTTGTAATTGTGGGATCTACACTTCTAGGGTTTTCTAAATCCCTACACATCTTCCAGGTGGAGATTGGTGGCCTCCCACCTAATCCAACTACCTTATTTTGGAATTTTTCATTTCAGTACATCTTTATGTACTTCCAGGGCCATTTTTGGGGCCCTAAACAGTGTTTTTTTGGATTTCCACAATCAAACTGTAGACAAAGTCAAAGTTTTATAGCATAATGTGTATTTCTTGAAAATACCTTTCCAACAGGCTATCGCGCCTAAAACGGAGGTCATATGCAAAATTTACGACCCCATGAAGTTGAGGTCCTAACTTACCCATCGAGGCCCACATAACTTTTGGTGTTTCATCTCCTAGAGTTAGGTTTTTGGATGTCTAGGGTTTTGGAATTCATGAGTAATGTTAAAAAGGATTCTAGATCCTTATTGTAATCATTCTGCTCAGGTGGATGTGCATAGAAGCTACATCTCTTCTCAAAGATAGCTACCACCGTTTGAGCAAGTTGTTTTCAGTTCTGCGGTTTTACAGTTTCAACCTATTTTATTTATTCAATAGAAGTTATTGTTCATTGGATATCTATTGTTGTTGTTAGTATCTCTATGTTATTTTAATCAGTCTATTATTCTTTTCATTCCACTCATAAATTTGGATCACTACAAGCTTCAATTCATGGTTGACTTAGTCTCTCATGGGCTTGGTTCTATTTTTTTATTGTCTAACCCCTCAAAACTCTTTTCCTCTTCCTTTTCTAATAGATCCTCCCTCCCCATTCGAATTTCCCTCGCGCCTAATGAAAAGAGAATTCAAACTCAACTTATTTTCCTAGTTCTGAGAATGTAGGGGAGACAACTTGCTAGATTTTAGGAAATGGTGGCTTAGATTGAAGAATTTGTTTCCTCCACTCCTTTCAACTTCTTTTAGCTTCAAAATTCAAATTTGAAATGGGTGAGAGTTTAAGGTAACATAAGGTAGATGTTTTTAGGCATAAACCACCTTACACCCCCTCACCTTTCCCCTCTTGTGGTATCATAGCCCCTATAGGCACTCAAGCTCATTTGACCTTGATCATTTTAATTAGATACAAAAACAAAATACTTACAATATTAAAGAGATTAAAACCAGGATATTACACTATAGTCATGTTTCAGTGGCTTAAATTCGAAAGGGTCTTATCGTCGCCATTTGAAGTTTCATTCCAACATAAAAACAACTACCCCTTTTATCTTATATGCATTTAATAGACGAACAATCCATGATACTTGGTATTTATATTTCTCATGTGTTTAGACTAAGTGGACATTACAAGTACTCAACTGGGTGTTTGTTAGTATTGTTTTCTTACTAGATTTGTAGGATATGGACCCCATGAGGAACCTTCATTTGGTTCTGACATATGCATTTATGTTCAACAGATCTGTTGTTTAAATGTTCCATGTGTTCAGACTAAGTAGGCATTACAGATACTGAATTGGGGCTTAATGGTATTGATTTCTAAGGATATTTGCAAGTTATGGATCTCACGAGGAACCTTCTTTCGGTTATGACATAAACATTTTTGTTCAATGGATTTTACCATTGGAAACATGTATCTGGTGTCAATGTTACCTATGATCATAAAATTTTCTAATTGATGGCCAACAAGAGTTCTCATATATGGTTCCATACAATATCCCTTAAGCACACCAAAGGCGTGTATCGTATGTTTTGTTTGGGTCATGTTTAAACCCAATTGTTGGTTTATAATAATCTCTAGACATTTCTTGTTTTATTGTTTTTGGCTTTGCATCACATGGAAGTTGGTTGTTGCTTTTGTGCATATGTGGCCTGATATTATTCAAGAGGCCAAGAATGGAGGCTTGGATTTCATTGAGAGTTATGTGTTCTAGGATATGCATGAGCCCAAACAGAACAAGGTGATTTTATTATGCATTGTCTCATTGCCAATTGACTGCATAAATACATGAAGTTTTGCATTTTTCTTAAGCATGTATTGGTTTTTGAAGTACAACTTTGAAGATAGGTTTGATTTAGTAAAGTTTATGAAAATAATGTAGTAGTTTGGATTACTTGTGCATCTTCGTATTGATCCATATGCATGCGCAGAATGGAATTATGGGTGAATCTTTGTTTCTTTTTGGCTGACATTGGCTTATTGGTTTGAGATTTTCAATAGAAAGGGGAGGCTCCAAACGAACCCTCATGATTTTCTAGAGTTGTTCAACCATATTTATAAGAAAATGAAACATACAAATTCCTAATTCGTTGACATCCTAAATTTCAATCGTACTTCATTGGATACTTTAGGGGTGCATCCGCCATGTTCCATAGAATGTTTGGAGGTGACTACAAAATTAACCAGGTCATGTGATTGGCAAGTGTTGATGTTTAGTTGGCTAAGTTAAAACTCCATGCTTATTACACATCTCTGGGCTCATTTGTTTTGCAATGTTACTCATTCAAAATCACTCTCTCCAAAAGGATCCAAGAGAGTCACTTGAAAGAGTGGAGTAAATAATTAAGATCCACTAGTCTTTCCTTTCACTTCCCAAAGAAAGGGTAGGTCCTACATGTACAGACATTCACATGATTCCACTTATGATTTTCTATAATTTTCGACGTGTATCCCCCTAGCCATTCTAGGATGCGTATATATAACATGTGGGGATATGATTTTGAGTCCTAAGTTTGACCCAGTGTTACTATACTCCCTTGATCCCGAGTCGAATTCATAGTCTTTGAGGAAACTGAGTCGAGTCAAAATCTGAGTCAAGTCAATGCCTTTGATTTTGACTCTACCCTAAGCCATACTTCCAATTCTACTCTCAAGTAAAATGTGAGTGATATTGACTTTGTTAGTATAACTTGCCTTAGTCTCACTACTTAATCCTATGGATTTCTCAGAGCTAACTTTCTTGAAGAGATTTTGTGTAAGTGTTTTCCCTTCCATCTACATTACTTGCTCCAAAATTGTAGCCTCCTTGAAAACCAAATTTGGATCAACTTCTTTGATCCTTATACATTTTCATTTGTTTTTCCCTATGAAAGGGTTTGAGTGAAATGGTCATGTACGCATCTCTTCTCCCTTGAACCCCGGATTTCCCACTAGCTAGGATTCAATGCTCTCTGATTTGATTCCACTACCCACTCCAACTTCCCCTACTGAAATATTAGGGGTTACGAAATATATGCATGTAGAATCATTTTGGGTTGAAGTGTTTACCTCTGCACATATGAGTGAAAGGTCATCCCATGCTACAATCACATTGAAATCCAATGAGCCACTTGTTTCTTGATTATCATCCACATTAATCATGAAAACCTCTACCCGAGAATTAGTGCTTCCATCCTTGTATGCCAAGTGAGCATGTAGCTTCCAACGAATGCCCTTATCCATTATTATATGACCTACCTTATGATTATTTGGATGTAGTTTAAGGTTGGTAAAAAAAAATCCAAATATTATAATACCATTGGAATCCTTCCTAGATCTAGCTTTACTAGATGAGGGACAAACAAAATTTGTGGTTTGATTAGTGTTATCATTCTTCCAAGAGTAAACTATCTCATCTTGTAAAACAAATATCTTAAAAAATTGAAAAGAATTTGAGAACCGAGAAGTAATCCACCATTTTTTCTTCTTTTATCTATAAATTCATCACCTTCTTCATGTACAATCTATGAGAAACTAAATATAAATCACAAATGTGGTCTATATCATTGAAAAACTTTCAAAAGGAAAAATGCAATCTTAAAATTCATTATAATGAGAAAGATTTAACAAAATTCTATGAAATGACATCAAACCTTTATTTTAAAGTTACAACGAGATGTGGAAAATGGCTTTCAAATAGGATTCACCACTCAATATATATTGAAAACAACTCCAATATTGGAGTTATTAAATGACAATGATGGTGATCATATTAGCTCGCTCAATTTCCTGAGAGGCTAATGAATAAGACTCTAAGTTGGACAAGGAAAGTAGGAAAAATAAAAATATTGAAACCTTACACTAACCTTTATGGTAATGCCTTTTTTAAGGGCCAACTCTTCACTAGACTTGACACTAATATGGGTTTAAGGAAAAATAATTTAATTAAAAATGCATGTGGGGGATATAATATTGCAAGGCCTTAACATGAAGGTATTATTATAAGGAAAAATAACTTAGTTAGAAGTTCATGTGGTCTGGCTATAACATTGCAAGACCTTAACATGAAGGTATTATTATGAAGGTAACATTGCAAGAAATGCACTTATTGCCATAAAGGACTCCATATAGAATTTGCATGTATGTAGAAATAGATAGATCAAATGGCCCAAATACTTCAGTAAAACAAGCTTGGAGATCGCATCCCTGAGGGTTCCAAGAAGAGGAAGCCAGAAGATCAGAATCTCAAGAAAGGAAATTATAGCCATGATTTGATTTCCATCAACTCCTCTCACGATGCTTGGATCATAGATTCAGGTGCATCACACCACATGGAAGCCAAAAAAGAAGTATATTCTTCATTGGATGAATGAAAGGGTCCTCTTATTCTGATGGGGTACAACTCTCCAGTCGAGGTCGCCAGCAAAGGAAGAATTGAACTCACAAACGGAAGCTTTGAGAATGTGCTACACGTTCCCAAACTTTCCATCAATATTCTCTCTATATATCAGATGAAAAACTCTAGCACCAGAAAGAGATTCATATTCACACCTGATGCAGTGGATATCTATGACATGCAAACCGATTCCAGTGTTTCTACCAGTGAGGTAAATCATCAATCTAGACTCTACACATTTTCTAAATTTATTGAACCAAATTTTGCATTACTGTTTACCCATGCTAATGAAAGAAGTAGGATATGGCACGAAAGGTTCGGGCATTTAAATTTTAGATATATGCAACAACTTAGAAAGCATGGAATGGTTGATGGTCTACCCAACATCCACTTCTCCAAAGGAATTTGTGAGGGGTGTGTTCTTGGAAAACACCCTCAAGAGAAATTTGACAAAGGAAAGACTCAGAAGGCTTCCTTTCCTTTAGATCTGATCCATAGTGACCTCATGGGGCCTTTTATGCATCCATCAATCAGTAAATCAAGGTACATGATCATTTTTGTTGATGATTTCTTACACTTCACATGGATTTTCTTTCTCAGGAAAAAATCAGAGATCTTTCAACACCTCAAAGATTTCAAATCCCTTGTTGAGACACAGTCAAGAAAGAAAATCAAAGCCCTCCAAACAGATAATGGGGGAGAGTATGTCAACCATGAGGTACATAATCTTTTTCATGAGGCAGGGATTCAATTGCAGCACATGGTTCCCTATACTCCACAGCAAAATAGAGTTGATGAGTGGAAAAATAGATCTCTAAAAGAGATGGCATCGTGCATGCTACAAGCAAAGTCACTTCCACGGATATTATGGGCTGAAGCACTTAATTTTGCAACCTACATCCAAAACAGATCTCCCCATCAAGGATAAGACCCCCTACGAGGCTTGGAGTGGCCTTAAACCGGAAGTGACCCACTTCCGTATTTTTGGTTCACGTACATGGGCCAGGATTCCCTCTGAGAAGAGGAAGGCACTTGATCCACAAAGCACATAGTGTATCTTTGTTGGATACCCTGATGGTGTGAAGGGATATAGACTCATTGATCTTTCCTCAAATCAGCTCATCATTGAGCATAGTGTCCAATTCGAGGAAAGTGTCTCGCATGTACCTCGGCAGTTGCATGCAAACACTTTTGTTCTTCCACCTATCAGAGATGATGAGCTTGCACATGCCTACTCTTCTTCAAATTAGAGTTTTGATTCATAGGATTCAAATGATCTAGATATAAAGTCAGTACAGTCAAATGTAGATTCAGTGCATGCAGATGCAGATGTAGAGCCAAAGCAGAGGCCCAAGTGGGCCAAGACTACTCTTCAGGATGCAGGGGATCTTGTTGGGGATCCAGCTGATACTAGGAGGACTTGATCTGATTTCGAGGAGCCTCCTCTTGTGCTCATTTCCATTGAACCGATGCCACCCGGGCATATTTTCTTGGTTCAGTATTCAGATCCACAGTTATGTGGAGAGGATGCTAAAAATCCCTTTTGGGAATCCTCCATGCGGGAGGACTACAACTCCCTTCTCGAGAACCAGACTTGGGATCTGGTTCCACTTCCTTCGAGAAGGAAACTTGTCAGGTGCATATGGGTCTACAGGACCAAGAGCGCAGTGAATGGACAAGTTAGCATATACAAAGCCAGGCTAGTTTCCAAAGGATTTCAGCAGGTGCATGGCATTGACTATGAGGATATCTTCACTCCAGTAGCGAAGATGGATTCCATAAGTTGGCACTTTCCATTACGGTGCCCAAGGGATGGGAAGTCCATCAGATGGACGTAAAGACTGCATTTCTTGATGGCGATCTCTCTGAGGAGATATATATGGAGCATCCCGAGGAATTTATGCAAGATTCATCTTTCGTTTGTCGACTAAAGAAGCATCTTTATAGCCTCAAGCACACCCCGAGGGAATGGTATGCCAAGGTGGAATCCTACCTATTTTCATGGAACTGTGTATGTTGTAAGTAAGACCCGAATGTTTACATGCACAGGATGGTTGATTCACTTCTACTCCTAGTTATGTATGTTGATGATCTGTTGATCATCAGTTGCTCAACTTCAGCGATTGCTACAGTCAAGAGGATTCTACATGATAGGTTCTTGATGACGGACATGGGTTCGCTACATTTATTCCTTGGACTCGATATCATTCAGGATGCATCAAGCATAAAATTGTCTCAGGACAAGTATGCACGAGATCTCCTTGAGAAATTTCACATGACAGACTGCAATTCTACCCCGACTCCTTTCCTATCAAGAGTCAGACTTGAGGATGGCGGGGACACTCCACTAGTTGTCATCACATTGTACAGACAATTGGTGGGGAGCTTGTCATATCTCACACAATCCAGACCAGACCTCTCCTATGCAATTGGAGCAGTATTCAGGTTCATGCAAGAGTTGCATGAGCTACATTGGAAGGCTTCAAAGCATATCCTTCGATACGTGCAGGGCACCATCACCTTTGGGATTCACTATGCAGCAAAATCTACATTGGACCTCATCGGGTTCACTGATTTTGACTTGGTTGGCGATAGCATTGATCACAAGTCCACATCTAGTTACTCACTCAGTCTTGGTTCCGGGCCTATATGTTGGGAGAGCAAGAAGCAATTTGTTATTGCTTTATCTTCAGCCAAGGCAGAGTACAAAGGGGTAGTTAACATAACCATTTAGGCTATATGGCTACAACATTTTCTCACTGAGTTGGGCATTCAGTTTCACCGACCGATCATCATCTGTTGTGACAAGCAGAGCACTCTGAAGTTTTGAAGAGATCCAGTTCAGAGACAATGGACAAAGCACTACATTTGGGACTTAGTACATGAATGGATCATCGACCTGCAAACATCTTCACCAAGACCTTCACTAAGAAAAAGTCACATTCTCTACACAGTCATCTTGGAATGAAGGACACAGTTGCCTAGCAGTTGTCAGTTATTATTTTTACATACATTTTACTTTGAGGTTGGGGGAGGAGGGGGGGGNTCCTCATTTATTTCAGTGTATCTTTTGTATTTGGGTACCTAACATGGCCTTGTTGTCGTGACCAATTCTTTATTTTCACCGTAGTGATGTTCAAGGGGGGGTGTTGGAGATACTTCACACACACCTTGTTAATATTATGGTAGCTTCGGGAGGTATGAACCTCTATGATGACCTATGACGAGACTAGAATCCTTTGGAAGGAAGCAAAGAATTGAAGGAAACCCTAGACAAGTTGTCGGTTGAACAAATATATTTATATTGAATTTATTGATGCCCAGAAGAAGAAGTCGGCCCAGTTAGACTGGCCAGGTCGGCCCCAGTTAGACTGGCCAGTCCACTATAAATACAGGGTGTCAGTTTCATTATTTTTCATCTCAGCAGTTGCAGTGAGAGCAATATCTGCGCAGGCAGTTGCAGGCAGCAGCAGTTTGGTGCGCAAGTTTCTGGGAAAGCTAGGAAAGTGGTGCGCTAGCTTCTGTGTGGGATCATATGTTCAGTTTTGTTTCTATTCTTTTGCTTGGTGCATTTAGCCTCTCTTGGCTATTGATTTCAGCCATAATTCTCTTCTCGGTCAAGGTCAAGGTGCTCGGAGGGTGGCTTAAGGCCTGTGGTTGGGTGACGAGGGTATCGTCAATGGTTAAACGAGCACAATCCTCTATATTCTAACAGGTTATGGGCCCACACCCCCTTCAGTCAGCCTAAAACGCTGGAAGGAAACATAACCGCTAGGTATTGAGCTCATTAAGGAATTGCCGCTAGGGTTACTAGCAGGAGCAGCATCCAAAGAACTGCAGCTAGGGTTACTAGCAGTAGCAGTTGTAGAAACCCTAATTCTCAGATCCGAAACCTTGTGATGGAGCATCTTTCTCAAGGAGAAGATATCCATATGCACCCTAACTCAGTGAACCTATTGACTTTCTCAGAAGACAGAAAAGATGCAATTCAAGTTTTGGATCAAGGCATGACCAGTTATCAGTCAACCGAAGACATGTACGAAACAATCAGTCTCTTACATTACTCAGCATTTACCAGGACAATTGAAGACGATATGTGGATAATCGACAGTGGAGCTTCCACGCACATGACGGGAGATCAAGCAAGACTCTCAGATCTAAATGAGAGAAAGACATCGTACAAAGTGGAGCTTGGAGACAAAAGCACCTACCCCATCGAAGGATTTGGACAAGCCTCCATCAAACTGGAATTAGGTAATCATGTTCACTTAAGCAATGTTCTATATGTACCTGGTTTAGAAAAGAATATTGTATCAATATCATGTTTAGAAGACAAAGGAAATAGAATAGCCTTCATAGATGAAAAGGTGTTATCATGGCATAAAGATTCCAGCATAGAAGATGCTAGCGTTATTAGAAGACGTGAAGGGAATCTATATAGACTACTAGAATGAAATGAAGAATCCCTAGTACATGATGAAGTCAACCCTAATGAGCTTTGGCATAGAAGGTACGCTCATATCAATTATCAAGCATTACCTTTCCTCGGGAAGATGGTTGAAGGGATACCAGAATTAAAGTCTTCACACGAAGGAATTTGCAAAGGATGTGCCCTTGGGAAGAACATTAAGAAACCATTCCCAAGCAGCAACAACAGATCTAAGGAAACCCTAGATCTCATACACTCAGATGTTTG
>JASDQU011028207.1:19556-36559 GCA_032191745.1 Picea mariana
CAATGAAAGAATGGCCTTCAGAAAATCTATTGAAGAAACTATAGAAGAAGAAGAAATTGAAGAACTAAATGAAGAAAACACAGAAGGTGAAAATAACGAAAAGGATTAACCTGATCATCCTATGGAGATATGTGAGAACGTTGATCCAGATAATATACCAAAGAACAAGAAAAGACCATCTTGGCTTGAAGCCACCTTACAAGACGCAGAAAGAATCAAGGTTCGAGAAGGAACATCCAGGAAGACTAAAAGACCGAAAAGATTCTCAAGTTATGCAGCATACATGACAAAGCTTCTAGATGAAGAACCTAATACATTTGAAGAATCAGTTAAAAAGGAAAAATGGAAAGAATCTATGGCGGAAGAACACCAGTCCATTATGAGAAATGAAGTATGGGAAATTGTACCCAGACCTAAAGAGAAATCAGTTGTAACTTCAAAATGGGTATACAAGATCAAACATGCAGCAGACGGAAGTATGGATAAATATAAGGCAAGATTCGTGGCCAGAGGATTCTCCCAAAAGGAGGTAGAAGACTATGAGGAAACCTTTGCTCCGGTGGCAAGGTATACTTCCATCGGAACTATCATATCTCTTGTCGCTTCCATGGGATGGAATCTACACCAGATGGATGTAAAGACAGCCTTTCTCAACGGAGCTATCGAAGAAGAAGTATATATTGAACAACCTCAAGGATTCGAGGTACACTCCAGAGACACTCATGTTTGTAGACTGAAGAAAGCTCTATATGGACTCAAGCAAGCTCCAAGGGCTTGATATGACAGGATGGACAGTTATCTAACCAGACTTGGATTTTCCAAGAGTCATGCAGATCCAAACCTTTACTACAAAGTCGTGGACAATGCACCTGTAATTCTACTGTTATATGTTGATGATCTATTCATAACAGGTGAAGAATCTCTAATCATTCAGTGCAAGAAGGATTTAGCCTCTGAATTTGATATGAAAGATCTAGGTCTCGTGCAATATTACTTGGGACTAGAAGTATGGCAGAAGCGTGGTGAAGTATTCCTTGGACAAGGAAAATATGCAATAAAGATCCTTCAGAAGTTTGGAATGATGGACTGTAAGTCCATGGACACTCCTATGAATGCGGATATAAGGAAAATGAAAGTCCCAAATTCCAATCCAGTAGATCCATCTCTATATCGGCAACTAATTAGATCATTGATGTATTTGGTAAGTACTCGACTATATATTTTCTTTGTTGTAAATACATTAAGTCAGTTCCAGGTGGAACCGAGACAAGAGCATTGGATAGCTGCAAAGCATGTTTTAAGATATATTCATGGGACAATAAACTATGGCTTAAAATATACCGCATCCAGTGATATCCAACTTCATGGATTCACAGACTCTGATTGGGCAGGAAGTGCAGAAGACAGAAAGAGTACTTTAGGTATGTGTTTCATCTTGGGCTCCGCTATGATATCTTGGAGCAGCAGGAAGCAGAAGTCTGTCGCACTTAGTACAGCAGAAGCAGAATATATGGCAGCTTGTGAAGCATGCACAGAAGCAGTATGGCTAAGGAAGTTAATATCTGATTTATTTGATTAGACTCCATAATCGACCACAATATATTGTGATAATCAGAGTTGTATAAGATTATCCGAGCATCCAGTGTTTCATGAAAGGTCGAAGAACATTGAAATCAAATACTACTTTATCTAAGATAAAGTCCAGGAAGGAGAGGTAAAGCTCAAGTATATCCCCACTGATGAGCAGACAGCAAATATCCTGACAAAGCCTCTTTCCAGAATCAAGTTTGCATATTTCCGAGAGAAGATGGGGATCGTGGAAATAACTCCATTAGCTGAAAGGGAAGACTCTCCAGGATAGAGAAGGTACGCAAAAATGTTTATTTCTGTGATTAAAATAACTCTCCAGTTAGGAGGGAGAATTGAAATGTTATTTATTTTTGTAAGAGTCCATATTGGACAGATGCTTTCCTGTTCAAAAAGTGGATTGAAATTTCTGACGGACAGTGGCTTCCCATTGTAGTTAACATGGGAGGCAAACTGATTGCTGATGTATCATAGACAACTACTTCCCATTTATGGGGAGTGGTCTAGGACAGTCATTCTTCTTGGCAGTCACTCTGAGTAGTGGTCAAGTAGAATGGTCTGCCTCGACGGGCAGTCATTCTTTCGAAGTTCACAGTTGTGAGCAGTTTCGAAGAATCGTCTGTTTGGAGGTTGATGCAGGACAGACATTCCTCGAGGGCAGACTCATTCTTTCCAGGTTACACTTTTTTAGTGTCGGAGGAATGGCCCAGGGTGGGGAATGGTCCGGACAGTTACTCCTCGAGGGCAGACTCATTCTCTCCAGGCTACACCTTGTTTGGTGTCGAAGGAATGGCCCAGGGTGGGGAGTAGTCCAGGCTCAGCAATCAGGGATAGTTAGTCCTCGAGGGCAGACTCATTCGCTCCAGGTTACACCTTGTTTGGTGTCGGAGGAATGGCCCAGGGTGGGGAATAGTCAAGGACAGTCATTCCTTAGGGCAGACTCATTCCCTCCAGGTTACACTTTGTTTAGTGTCGGAGGAATGGCCCAAGGTAAGGAATGGTCCAAGCATTTCTCGAGGGCAGACTCATTCCCTCTAGGTTACACTTTGCTTAGTGTCGGAAGAATGGCCCAGGGTGGGAAATGGTCCAGGTTCATAAATCAGAAACAATCCTTCTTCCTTGGTTGAGAAGAATGGGGCAGATAGCCCAGTGTTGATATTCTATATTGAGGGCAGACATTCTTTCAGACCTCACAGATGTGAGTGAAAGATTGGCCCAGATGATTATTGTTGATACTCTATACTGAGGGCAAACATTCTTTCAGATCTCACAGATGTGAGTGAAAGACTGGCCCAGATGATTCAGTTTTTATCATAACCTTGTTTCTATGCAGATGAAGACTACTGTGGTGGCAGACATTCTTTCAGATCTCACAGATGTTGTGAAAGATTGGCCCAGATGATACAGTTTTTATCATAACATTGTTTATATGCAGGTTGCTATTTGTTATGAAGGACAGTTTGTGATTGTGTCTCACAAATTCTGAGTAGTTGTGTACTACTGAATAGACACAGGTGTGTTCTATAAATTGATATTGTACTAGTTGTCATAGGAGATTATCCAGTCAGATAATAATGACCGGTGCTCGTGGTGCTACCAGTTGAATGGTCTGTTGTGCTCAAGACCATACCTCCCTAGCTAGGAGGGAGTGTTAATATTATGGTAGCTTCGAGAGGTATGCACCTCTATGATGACCTATGACGAGACTAGAATCCTCCAGAAGGAAGCAAAGAATTGAAGGAAAACCTAGACAAGTTGTCAGCTGAACAAATATATTTATATTGAATTTATTGATGCCTAGAAGAAGAAGTCGGCCCAGTTAGACTGGCCAGGTCGGCCCCAGTTAGAATGGCCAGTCCACTATAAATACAGGGCGCCAGTTTCATTATTTGTCATCTCAGCAGTTGCAGTGAGAGCAATATCTGCGCAGGCAGTAGCAGTTTGGTGCGCAAGTTTCTGGGAAAGCTGGGAAAGTGGTGCGCTAGCTTCTGGGTGGGATCATCTGTTCAATTTTATTTCTATTCTTTTGCTTGGTGCATTTAGCCTCTCTTGGCTATTGATTGCAGCCAGAATTCTCTTCTCGGTCAAGGTCAAGGTGCTTGGAGGGTGGCTTAAGGCCTGTGGTTGGGTGACAAGGGTATCATCAATGGTTAAACGAGCACAATCCTCTATATTCTAACACACCTGGGATTTATTTTTTCTAAGTTTTTCCATATGTTTATTAGTCATTATTCATTCTCCTATAGTTTAGGGTGAATGTTCCTCTAGCAGAATATTATATTCAATTCACACTTCAGTTTTGTCAATTGAGTGGAGTCTAGATACCACATTGGGATTATCACCAGCTAATACACATTGTCCTTGGGATCATCACCATACTAGCACATTACTCAGGATTCCCTTATCTCCTCCTCACTTCACTCTGTTTCAGCCAGTTAACTGAAGACTGAGAGACTAGTTAACTCAAACTAGATGGCAGTTCACTCCCATAACTGCCTAAGAGACTAGACTAGGTGACGGTTTACTCCTGTAACTGCTAGTGTGTGTCCAGATCACTCTAGACCACCAGTATGGCACATTGGCTTCTCCTCCAGTGTGCAATAGTTGATTTATACAGAGTATATCATGCATGAATTATCATTTATTCATTTGGTTAATGAGAATTCTTCCATTATTTCTCTTATGCTTCTCTTTTGCTAGCTAGATCTATTATGTCCAAGTTCAAAACATTTACACATGTGCTTCTCTCACTTCCACATGTGTGTCTTACTTAACTGAAGACTGCATGACTAGTTAACTATGACTAGGTGGCATTTAACTCCTGTAACTGTGTATGTGTGTCTAGATCTCTCTAGACCACCACTATGGTACATTCGCTTCTCTTCCAATGCACATTAGTTGAGCTATACAGAGTATATCATGCGTAAATTATCATTCATTCATTAACTTAATACATTTTATCATTCTTTTCTCTCCAATTTTTCTCTCTTCCTCTCTATTTTGCATGTTTGTTTGTTCTTCTACTAACTAAATCTCTTGTGGAGGTACTCACCACATTCTACAACAAGTCTGCCACCTCTATGTATATTAATTTATATGCATGTGCTTTGCAAATAAAATAGCTCCACTTATATTTATCATAAACCTCTTTGCATTTAAAAAGAAGCACTACCAGAAAATTAAATAATATAAATCTCATAAATGTGAAAATTTCATTAAACTGTATACAAGTAAACATGGCATGCAAACAATAAAAAACAAGTAAGCGACCCAGTGAGATATTACAAATGGCATAATTAGTAACAAATGTCAATGATATATTATTCCATGCTTTGGTTGTCTGGCTTCTGCAACTTATATCCCTCTCGCCCATTTCTCCAAACTCGTTGACTCTGAAACACAATTATACATGAGAAGGTCCATGTGCTAAGAATAATGTTTTGCAAGTCAGTGTATATTCAGGCATATCAATGTATTGTTGTTGAACGTATTAGGACTAATATTCAGTTTTCTGAATTTTCCAAAATGCATTATATATGTTCAGGTTGTTGAGAAATTGGGGTAAGGGGTGGCCAAAAGATACAGTTGTGGACAAGCAGGGATTGATTTACACTGCCACCTGCATATTAGGTGTTCTAATATGCAGTGCATCGACTGCAGTAACCTGTAAAGAAGCTTGATGAGCCCGAAAAATGATGTAAAAAAGCTTGATGAACCCGAAAAATGATGTAGCAGATCGGTTGCTTCCAAGTAACGACAAAACGCAGGATTCGGTTTGCATTTATAATACCCTATGTTTTCATTTATGAACTGTTGTTGAGTCGGCAATAACAGTTTCATTTCAATAGCCAATGGGATCTTCGAAAAAAATTTAAATAATTGAAAAAAATTATAGCCAATGGGATTTTTGAAAAAAAAAAAAATAATAATTGAAAAAAATTTAAAAAAATCCATTTTTAAGGAAAAAAAATTAAAATAATTGAAAAAATCCATTTTTAAGGTGTGCCATTTGGAAAACCATACAATTTTTTGGTTAATGCCTGGATTAATATGTAGTCAAGGACGAACTCAAGGCTATATATCAGCCTAGTGGAAAGTATCATAAGATTGATTAAAAAATGAGCAAAAAGAACCATCCCTTAGTTTTAAATGAAGGTTATATACAAAGGAAGGTATATACATGAAAGATGTAAAGTGAGCATTAAAGTTCATGGAAGTGAGGTGTCCAATATTTTTTATATTTCTTGCCACCTTTTGTAACTTCGCCAGATAGCTTAGATAAGCTAGATCACTTGCAACTAAATGGGATAAGTTAGATAAATTAGTTATGAACCACTTGTCATATCATAACTTATTTCACATTCATGCTGTCATATTAATTTTATTTTTTGAATTACATAAATAATTATATCATCTATGTATTAGTTTTAAATTTTTTAATTAAAGAAAAATAAAAATAAGAGTAAATTAAAAATGGAAAAATTTAATCATTTCTTCATTTAATTTTTTTTTAAAATTTGGTAAGACTTTTTACGAAAGTTAGAATTCCATTTAATGGATGATAATTTTGAACTTGGAACTCCTTTCACCATCTCCATTTATAACCTATATTCAAATATTTGAGCATGAGTGTGATATCTTATTTCCCCCAGTTTGTAATTAACCATAAAATAGGATTACCATGCTAAGGAATGTGGATAATGTAAATGTATTATTGTTAAACTGCTCATAACTGACTGTTGGGGGGGTGAAGCCTTGAAATACGAGCCATGATATCTTTAGAGGAAAGAAATCAGTGAATGAATAAAGGACCAATGGTTGAACTATCAACCACCCCCATGAATGGAAGCATTGTCTAGCTGCAAGATGTTAGCTCGAAGTACCACAGAGACCTTCAGACCCGAGCTTCCTTCTGACGGAAGGAACAAGACAGGACGGAAACCTTCCAGAGGAGGGAAAGTAATATACATACAAAGACACAGCAAGAGACGTGAGGAGAGCGCAATCTCGCAAGGGAGATGTGTGAACCGAAAGGAAGTGTAGAGAACACGACCTGAGGGACCGAACGTGAGCTTGATGTTGAGGAAGCATCTGATAAACCTCGCAAGGTCGCTGAGACAGAGAGAGTCTCTATGAGAGATGTCGTAAACTCCCTAGTGATATCATGGCTTGGCACGGGGGTGGACAAAGTGCTAAGAATGGATGCCTCTGAGCCTATGGTTGGGTGGAAAGGCACACACCCACAGTCAGTTAGTTGGATGCAACTTGTAATAGATAAGTATTCTCATACCCTGTGAAATTGAGTTGTAATGAAATGGGATATACTGTGAACGACCCAGGGATGTGTATGTCTGCTTAATGGCTATACTGTATGTCTTTATTCTTGTTTAGATTGTGTATTTAAGAAAGTATGGAATTGTCTGATTTATACACGTAAATGCCTGAGCCTTGTGGTGGGTTAAGTTAAAATAAGAGGATTGTGAGTTTGTCGACCTTGGGCACAGTTACCCTAAGTCTCCAAGAGGACGGAGTTAGTTAAGCTCAGGAGAGGTAGTGCAGATATGCATAGAATCTCTATAGATCAGGCAAAGACTAAGAACTCCTCAAGTTCTAAACTTGATAAAGGAGTGCAAGGGGTGTGCAGAAGACTCTTATAAACGTTAAGTTCAGAAGAAAGAGAGCAAAGCTCTTAAGCTTCTCAGAGCTAACAAAGCTCAGGGAGAGTAGCGAGTTCAAAGTATCGAAGGGGATGGTTCCTTTGTTTGGGAAGACGAACGGACGAAATCTGTTTGGAAGAAACCACGATCCATTGTGACCGTTGGATACTGGAAAGAGCGCGGGAGTTAACCCTTGGATTCATTCATACTTCGCGAGTTCGGCAAATTGAACAAGTTCGTCGTAAGGGAGGGAAAATCCCCAAAGTTAACTATGAACCTTAGATCTGAGGATGCACAGGCAACATCCCGATCGTCAGATCTAGGAAGTAGATGATAGTCAAGTTACTCGAACTACCGATGACTTAAGAATCTGACAGCGAAGATGGATGCAAGCCATTTAATGAGAGGAGAGGCCATCCCGATCGTCATATCGACTCAAATACTCATTGGAGTTACCGAATCACACACCATCTACTCGATTTAATCTACGGTTGGGAATCATTACGGAGTGCAAAGGTGAATTTAGCAGACCTGCTAGTTCACAGCCCGCAATCAACCCAGGTCGTTGATCTCATTGGGAATGGAAGATCAATGAATAGGATTAGACTAGAGTCGAGCGAGCACTTCCCAGATTGCAAAGGTTGGACCCCACAATTATTGTGAACCGTCGATCGGCGGACACCTCGGTATTGGTCGAATCATGACCGTCGGACCTTGAACCGTTGTGAGATGGATGGTCGTGAGCCCCTTAGGAAATCTGCGGAGCAACGAAATCCTTCGGTATCGTCAGTCTAAGAGAATCGAAAATCTCAGAAGAGATAATGTTTTCAAGAGAAAAGGCGAGACCCAAGATAACCGAGCTCACAAGAGGAATGAAGGTTGAGGCCTTTGAACATCTACAAAACTCTTCCAAGTCGGAAGAAGTTAAAATCTCAAGAGGAGGAGCGACAACAGCCGTCAATGTAATATTCCCTGGTAGCGCCCCAGTGATATTATGAATTGTAATCATGTTTTGTAGGCTGGTGAGCCGAGTATTGATAAGCTGGTGGGATTATGTGTTTATTAGGTCGGAGAGCCTAAGTGTTAAGGCCATGAGCCTGATTTTTGTATACATAATTATGCAGATCATTAATATAATGCATAAACATCGCTACGTGCCGACTGACCACGAAGAAAGAGTGATGGAGGACTAAGCTTCCACAGAATGGGTAAGGAAGAGGGGGATAAAAGGTTGGAAGAGGGGCTAAGCTTGAGGGATTAAGTCCTTGAATAATAATTTATTATTATTCCAAAGTGGTGTAAAAGGTATATTTTGTATCCTAAGTTCCTATAAAAAGGGAACGCATACTTGATGGAGTGAATGCAACTTCATGGGCGACATGTGTTGGCCCAGGAACATGAAATTTAACCCAAGAATGGAGCCGTGATGGGGGTTGGTCCTCCATTCTTGTGTCCATTTTCTGAACTGTGTTACCTCTACATCTGATCGCGTCATACCTTACACAACTTGAAACCCGAAACCGTGAGACCTTTGTGATCGACTGGTGTATTCCCATGAATTCCACCTAGTCTCTACATTTGGTCTCCATCATCAACCTCTGCATAACTTTATTTTCACGCATGTTGAAACCAGTGGGAAAAACCCATGGAATGATCCTTAGTCTAAAACCCGAAAACCTCAGACGTATGTCCTTTGCACACCTATACACTGTTGAGAGAAATGGTCAGGAGGGGAAAGTCGACCTGTGAGTTTGTGAACCCAGTCTATCCGCCATTGCAGAGTTGATTTAGTACCTGAGCCATTTTTGGGTGGCTATCTTCTGTGAAACCTGAGCATACTGTAATTGTCTATGTTGGGTATGTTATAATTGTGAGTTGTTGTGGCCACGCAGTCCCTTGGCTAAGTGTGAACTGTTGTCGTCATTCATTCCTTGATGAGCCTTATTGTTGTCCTTATTGTGTTGGAACGGAGCTAAAGAAGCAGGTTGTCAGGCATGTGTGCAACACTCTCTCCAGGTGAGGGAGGTGGTTGTGGTTGAAGAGGCAGGTTTTTAGGCCTCTGAGCGACTCTCTCTAGGTGAGAGAGTGAGCAGAGGAAGAAAAACTCTTGGAAGGGGTCTTGTAGCTGCCACAGAGCTCGGAGAATTTTGCTCTGGCTTGTTGTTGAAGCCCAAGGAAAGGGAGGTTTAGCAACCGAAGTATTGTCTTGGTAACAGTGAAGGTGTATACTCCTGGGGTGGGATAGGCAGGTGGGGAATGAGAGTCTGTGCGAAGTGGGCATAGGTGGCTCCTGGGAGAGAATCCTTCCTCATAAATTGTGTGTCTTCCTGTTGACCTTGCCTAGCCTAGGATTCCCTTTCCCGGTGGAGCTTAGTCCCAGCTCGGGGGTGACCTACTACTAAGAGTGATGAGCAGCGCGGTCTAAGGCTGCAAGGTTTGTGGAAGGTATGCACACAGTTGTTGGAGTTACTACAATTTCAAAGATAAGTATCAATATGTGTTTAATTTCAATTAAAATGCATGTATGTGATGCTTGCAATATTATCATGTATTTCGTTGCAAGTTTGAAATGTTGTTAATTTTGTTTAAGTCTATATGACAGCAATAAATCCATGTTAAATATGTTAATTTGATTTAATGCATATTCTTTATAAATATATGTGTATATGTTCCATATAGTAGTGTTGCCTTGCAGTGGGGATGATGGCCGGGGACGCTACAATTTGGTATCAGAGCCATAGCTTCAATGCTGAGCCTGGATGGGCCAGATAAGTGGTCTTTGGACTCAAGGTTTCGAGTGGAAATGGTGTTTGGATGGAACCAATTTCGAACCTTAGAATGTTTCTGAGTGTCAAGGGGTTACTTGGTCGTATTACGAAGCTCAGGAAGAGTAGCGGTAGAATAAAATGATAGCCGGCGTGGTATTTGACCATAGAGAGAGAGTGTTCAACACTTGGGGTGTTGGAGCCATAGGATCTGTTTGGGAAAAAGGAGAGTCCTCTATGACCGTCAAATTCGGAGAAGGTGTAGGAAGGTTATCTTGGAAGCCTTTCGGAGTTCAGCAATCGAGATAAGTGGAATACGCTGAGGCACAAACTCTCGAAGTCCCGAAGTAGATCGCAACTGTCTGATTGCGAAGGACACGCGTCAGTATATTGTGAACTCCAGGAGAAAGTGCCCCAGGAAAAAGTGAGCGTGGAGGAGTTGAAACTCCCGAAGCCCGAAGAGTTGAAGTGGTGATTCATGATGACGTCACCTGGAGGTCATGTGGACACATGGGTTGTGTGCCAAGTGTAAGTGGATTCTGAACTATGGAAGGTTGAAATGGAATTTGGAACGTGACAAGTGTCACCCATCTGAGTGGGCCATCTATCAGTCGCTAGTATGTCGCCATGTGGCATCCTGTGTGAGTAGGGTTAGTGGGGCCCGAGGTTATGTAACGTAGTTAAAGGTCGGAGGACCCACAATGGAATTGATCACGATACATCAAGATCAATGGCCAAAAGGCATTGCGGGGACCCAAGTTGCACAGAAGCTAATTCTCCAAGGCAGTCCCGCAATCCAAACTGTGGTTTCACTGAGGGGTTACATGTCAGTGTCAGGAGAATTGCAGGATGAAAGGCGGGTTACTCCAAACCACCGTTGCATGCCCACACAATTGAGAAAACGTTAAGTGATGTAACATAATAACGTCACCTAAGGTGACGTGGGAGTCTTTAGAGATTAATGGTTTGGGGCGTGTGGATGTGAAATGTTCCGAAGTCTCGAAACTCAGACGCCTGAGGTTCCATAGCGAGTGTCAGTCATTGGATGTTGGGTAGGCATGGATCGTTGATCCACCCTACTACGCGAGTTTGGTAACTCGGAACTCTAAGTGATTGTCATATTGCGCTTTGAAAATTTCCTTGGTCAAAGGCCCGAGTACGCTCTTATTGATCTAGTGCTTGGTCATGACCCATGTTCGCGTGGATTGGGGGACTGAGAGAAAGGGGCTAGTGCCCGAAAACTTAGCAGAGCAGAGCTCTGAAAGAAGAAATCTGCGGGGATTCTTGATTGAACGAGAATCACAGAGAATGAAAACTGAACATTTTCTTGAATCATATTTGTTTATGAATGTTGTGGAATTTGTTAAGGAATAATGGTTTGACAAATTCCGGTTGTCTGCACATTGTGTTTGCAGAAATTTAACGAGTGCCAGAACCGAATAGATTTTCCACTGAGTGCAAAGAAATGGAAGAGACATAGAATGCTTCTAGTTCAGAGAATGAAATAAAAGGGATGGATGTCCATTTGGGAGTTGAAGGATCGAACTCCAATGGGCATGGAGAAGAGTTAGATAAGGAAGGGCATATGATGAAAATCATTGAAATATTGTAGAAAGATGCCCAAACTCACTGAGTAGATAGCAGAAAGCTCATGAAAGCTAAGGAACAGCAGGGAGAATTCAACTTAAAGTTGATGAAGAATCTGGAAAGAATAGAAAAGAAGTTGGACAAGAAGAGAGACTCGAGCAAAACATGGAGTCACCTGACTTATGAGGGAAGAATATCAAGGAGTGTTGGTAGACAGCATCATCACTCCCAAGGTCGCTCCAAGAGGAGGTCACACTATTGTTCAAGCCCATATCCTACCAGAAAGTATAGGAGATCTGGAGTGGATGAACTGAAGGGAGAAATAAACAAGATTAATCCTCCTATGTTTGATGGAGAACATAAGAAGGAGGAAGATGTCGAAACATGGTTGCTTGGCATGATAAAATATTTCCAACTGCAGAATTATTCCTCTCATGCAGAAGGAAGAATTGTGATGTATCAACTGAAAGGAAAATCATCCATGTGGTGGGATCAAATTGTGCAGGTGCAACACATTAGAGAGAAAAATATCACTTGGAAAGAATTCAAGAGGTATTTCGAGAAGAAATACTTAACTAAAAGATATTATGATAGAAAGATGAAAGAGTTCTTTGAACTCAAGCTGGGAAGCATGACCATTGATGAATATGTAGGAAGATTTTTGGAATTGTTTAAGTATGTTCTATTCATCAAAGATGATATTGTCAAGATTCAGAGGTATCTAAGTGGATTTCCACCTTCCATTGGGGACAATATTCAGTATGATGACCCTAAGACTATGGAAGAAATGATAAGGAGGGAGAAATGCTTATTTGAGCAGCAAAGAGAGAAGCCTACTTTCCAGAAGGCTTGGGAAGACAAGAAGAAATTCAATATGGATCAGAGGAAGAAGGGAACTAAGCCACCCTTTTTCAAGAACAGTCCTCAGGGACAGCCATATTTTAGAGAGCCCAGGAAGGCTGAAGTGGATGGGAAAATGTCAGGACCGCCACTTATGGAATGTTGGGATTGTAAAGGGAACCATAGGTGCAAAGATTGCCCCCATAGAAATGATAAAGTGAGATCTATCCACAATGTACAGCAGGATAAAACAGTGGAGGACATGGGCAATAGAATTCCAAGGATATACGCATCCTTGGACAACAAGCAAGTTGAATATCAGTCGCATTTGATTGAAGTGGAAGGTATGATCAACAACCATGCCTTTACTATTTTAATTGATTCAAGGGCTAGTCATAGTTATATAGATCCTAGAGTGGTGGAAAGTTTGCAGTTTTCGAGAAGCAAACATGAAAAGTCTTGGTTAGTGCAGCTGGCTACAGAAACCAAGAGGAAAGTCATTGAGTTAGTTAAGTCTTGTCCAGTGGACATGAATGGACTGAGCACAAAGGTTGAATTGAATGTTCTGCCTCTAGGTTCTTATGACTGTCTAATTGGGATGGACTGGTTGGACTAGCACCACGCCATCTTAGATTGTCGTAATACGACATTCACTTGCCTGGATGAGGAAGGAAATCGGAAAACGGTCCAAGGAATTCCCAAAGTTGTTACTATCAGATAAATCTCAGCAATGCAGTTGAAAAAGTGCTACAGAAAAGGCTCTCAATTATTTGCATCCCATGTGGAGGAAACATCTAAGGATGAGGTCTCAAATATTGAATATCATGTGGTACTAAAGGAGTTTGAGGATGTATTTCAAGAGGTACCCGAACTACCCCCGAAGAGAGATATTGACTTCTTTGTAAACTTGATGCCTGGAGAAACTCCAATGTCGAATGCTCCTTACATAATGAGTACGCCAGAGCTGAAAGAAATGCAATTGCAGCTTGAAGAGCATCTGAAGAAGGGGTATATATGCCCAAGTGTGTCACCTTGGGGTGCCTCGGTCCTGTTCGTGAAGAAGAAGGATAGGACATTGAGATTGTGCATCGATTTCAGACAATTGAATAAAGTAATCGTTAAGAACAAATACCTCTGTCGAGGATTGATGACCTCTTCGATTAGTTGAAGGATGCGAAGATATTTTCGAAGATATATCTTAGATCAGGATATCACCAAGTAAGAATAAAGGATGAAGACATCAACAAGACCACCTTTAGAACAAGGTATGGTCACTATGAATTCACAGTGGTGTCATTTGGGTTGTCAAATGCACCCGTTGTTTTTATGTGCCTGATGAATGGTGTATTCAGGGACTATCTAGACAAGTTTGTCATAGTCTTTTTGGATGACATCTTGGTGTATTCCAAGTCGAAGGAAGAGCATGAACAACATCTGAGGATGGTGTTGCAGGTGCTAAGAGAGCACCAACTGTATGCCAAGTTGAGCAAGTGCTCGTTTTATCAGAAGCAAATCCATTACTTGGGGCATATTATTTCGAAGGATGGGATAGTTGTAGATCCTGAGAAGATTGAGGCCATCAGAGAATGGTCGGCGCCAAAGAACATGACAGAAGTCATATACTTTATGGGTATAGCTGGTTATTACATAAGGTTTATTGTAGGGTTCTCGAGGATAGCTCACCCTATCACTTCCTTGCAAAGGAAGGAGAAGAATTTTCAGTGGACAGAAGAATGTGAGAGAAGCTTCTAGCAATTGAAGCAATTGTTAACTAGTGCACCAATCCTGAGGATTGCATACCCAAATGAAGATTTCATGGTGTGCACATATGCATGCAAAGAAGGACTGGGAGGATTCCTCAATCAGAATGGATTCGTAATTTTTTGTGAATCCATAAAGTTGAAAGAAAACGAAAGGAACTATGCAACTCATGATTTAGAGTTGCCATCCATCGTTCACGCTCTAAAGATATGGAGGCATTACCTCATGGGAAGGAGATTTGAACTAAGAAAATACCATAACGTTATGAACTATTTGTTTGATCAGTCGTCCGATTCAGATGGACACGCGAAAAAAATCCGTGCACTTCGAAGGAAGGAGAAAGTTGAGGTTTGAGAACTCCGAAGACCCGAAGTAAACGTCAGTCGTTGAATACAGAGGACAGGTGGCGTAAGTATGTGGACTCCAAGTAAACAGTCGAAGCAGGTCCTGATCGTTGATCGCTAGGAGGGGTATATGTCGATAGATCGGAATCTCCGGGTGAATGCACTTCGGAAGAAACAAGAGCATAGAAGTTTGAAACTTCCGAAGCCCGAAGAGTCGAAGAGTTGAAGGGCCAAAGTGGATCCTGTCCGTTGGCCGACAGAAGACATGTGTCATTAGACCAAAGATTTCGGGAAAAGCACTTCAAGAGTTTTATTTGAGAGTTGAAACTCTCGAAGTCCGGAGAGCCAGAGACCAGAAGTGAATCTGGACCGTAGATCCAGAAGGGCACATGGTGACAGATCGTGGATTCCTGGTGGAAGCACTATGGGAGAACACAAAGGAGAATTGTTTGAAAGCGTCGAAGTTTCGAAGCAGAATCTTGAGCGTTGATTAGGAAGGGAGCTGAAGGCCATAGATCTCGTCTTGGTTGAAAAGTGTCGAAGTCCCGAAGAGGACTAGGGCCTTTGATTTTGAGAGGATGCGTGGAAAACGATCTGCCACTTCGGGAGAAATCACTCCGAAAGAAAGAGAGGGTATTGAACAAGAAATCTCAAAGGCCGGAGAGCCATATTTCATGTGAACCGCCTGATTGAGAGGGATAGGTGTCAGTAGATCTTCCACTCCGGGAGATAGCCATTGCAAAGAAAACAGGGTTTGAGAGTTTAAAACTCTGAATGCCAAAGTCCTAAATCAAATCATGATTGTTGATTTAAAAAGGGGCAGATATGAGCCATCAATTCAGGAGGACCGTCAAGATCATGAGATCAAAGGTCTTCTCGCATTTCAAGGATCGAAGGTGTGCGAACTTTAAAATGTTGAGGGCGGGCTGCAATCCAGACCACGATTTGGAGAAAGGACACGTGGAGGCTCGGTATGAATTTTGAGGCAAAAAGTAGTTTGGTTTCAAACCACCCTTGGTCACGCCCACAATCACGTGGTTATGTGAGGTTATCACCCAACATCGTATCAAGAAAGGGGTTTATCAGAAAAGGAGCTAGCGCCCAGACTCTGAGATTTCGTAGGCGCAAAGAGGAGGGTCACGGGTACCTTTAGACCCACACCAACAAACTGAAAGGGTCTGCGTCTAATTATAGAACCAGACCATCAAGGTCTCAGAGAGTCATTTGGCTCCAGAATCGGAGATCCTTGACCAGGAGGTCGGACTAGTTCATCGACTTTCCAAGTTAGAAACCATGGATGGAGAATCTGTCCATTAAGAAAAGAGAAAATTTTTATGCCCCGTTGTGGGTTTGTTACAAATCGGTATCAGAGCATGGGCTCATGTATGTGTCGTGTAAGGAGGTATTGTTATCTTCATTTACCCCTTGAGGAGAAGGACTTCAGATTGAACCTATGATTTTGGGAATTCTTGTTGAATTTTAGCAGAAGAATTTATTTATCCATTTGTCAAAGTGATAACTACTCTTATTGGAGTAGGGATATGCTAATTAACATTTATAATAAGACTTAAATGTGGATAGTTGAAGGTGGCAGGGTTTTGGCAAGATCAACTGAAGCCCGAAGGACAGATGACCTGGTGTTCATAACAATTCTTCTAAGCATGGGAAGTTTGAACTTTAAACACTGATGATGGTGGATTATATAATGGTTAATACCTTTGTGGGATTAAAGGAGTCTGATAGGATTCGCTAGGATCCATGGCAATTATAGTTATTGCTTTATATTAAAATCGGAGTATATAACTTCACATGACCAGAGAAAAGTGAGATGGGTAAAACCCTATGGATGCTGAGGCAAGAA
This sequence comes from Picea mariana, assembly GCA_032191745.1. Lineage (NCBI taxonomy): Eukaryota > Viridiplantae > Streptophyta > Pinopsida > Pinales > Pinaceae > Picea > Picea mariana. The sequence goes on from JASDQU011028207.1 coordinate 35,959, forward strand.
GGTTTTCTTGCTAGATGTTGTCGCATAAAGAGGAAAGTGACCCAGGTTGGTTATTTCCTTGAGAGAAGGCAACATCAATACGAGATATGGTTGTGAGATTAGTCCTATAAGTGATGGAAATCTCAAACTAAAGGACACTAATGATGAAATTAAACTCTATTATGAAGAGTTGTGAAAGTTTTGTTCCAAATAATAGCATGAGGGGAATGTATTCTCTTTCCTCATGGAATACTAATATAATTAGATAGAAGGATAAATGAGCGAAGATGCTCTATTGTCGTAATAAGAGGTAAATGATTATGCCTTTGAGAATCACATGAGAAGGATTGTGAACAATCCTGAGTTGACTGATCTTAAAAGTAGATATGTAGGTGGGATTTGAAACATACCTATGACCGCTACAGGCAGGTTTAGGATCATGAATATGGTTAAGTACATCATGGATGTAAGTTAACAAAACCAAAATATGTATGGATACATAATTTGGGTACATGACAAAGATGCATGTTTATATTCCTTATGGGAAATTTGGTAAACTGTTGAAGCTAACTCAAGGTTGAGTCCATCACAAATAGTGATGGATATGCAATAAGGAAGTTGC
>JASDQU011028208.1:2878-17632 GCA_032191745.1 Picea mariana
CGACAACTTGTGGTTCTCGTACTCGCATGACACAGGGTTGATACCCATCCGCTACCACTATAACCCTAGGTGCGCCACACAGCCCACAAGCATGGAGCACAAGTAAATCGGGGTGAGAATCGAATTTGAGACCTCCTTTACATATTTCCTTCCATTTACATGGTACTTGCCAATCGGTCTACACCCCTGCAGGCCAAAAAAAAAAAATTCAAGGACATGGGGGTGGGCTTTGATCCACTTATGTGAGAATGGGTCACAATACCATTTAATATAGTATCTCTGGGTGCAACCACACATTCGACCACTACCTCAAGGTGCCCCCATGACTTTAGGTTATGTCCTCATTGGAATTGAACCATGCCCAATGGTGAAAAACTTCTTGCTTTCCACCATTGGATCCAACCCCTTTGGGCTATGAATTTCTGAATATTACTGTCATTTAAAATTTTTAAAATAAACAATGGATGTTGTTAATATGTGCATGTACAAATTTCAAATTTCGAGATCGTTGTCTTGATTATCATTGCAGAATTTTTAATTTAAATTTCTCTACGCCCTTAATTTTTCCAATAAAGATGATAATTGATTATACCTTCTTCTTTTTTTTCGAAATTGGTTACTGATTGTGCATGGAACATTGACATTTGATGACAAATTTCTGAATAATGAAATTCCTATAAAATGAACCTCCAATAATTCATTCCTTACTATCTTCAAATTTTTTAGTTGTTGTTCTGCATGAGTAAATCAATTTCTATTGGAAAAGGGATTATGGTGTGACTGTTGCCCCATCTTTTGAATAACCCAAAAATTTACCAATTAAGTGTTTGATTCCTCTTTCGTTGTCTTGAATTTTAAAAAATTATGCTTGTTAGGATTTAATTCGGAAATGCATTTGGGGCTACAAAAAATAATTGGCATTCCTGAGTGCCTCTTTAATTAATTTACCGTCCTTCCTTGAAGCTTAACCATTACTGAATTTTTATTTGCTGCGTGTAAATTTCAATTCAAATTTATTAGAAATTTAGTTTCATTTCAAGGTCTGAAAGATGGGCTGCATCATGTCAAATCCAAGGTTGGATTAGGTTCCGTATGACAATGTCTCTCTTGAAAATAACACTATTAATTAACGTGTTTGTGTTTGATTTTCCCATTCCTGTTAACTGTTTTTTTAATCGATTTTCCTCATTTTAAAACAATGGTAACATTCGTAGAGTTAACACCAAGAAGGGTGAGTTTTGTAATTATTTGATTGAATTGGCATATACATGTTCACTTTTACTTTTTGCTACCACTTCTTGGCAGACCCTGCATCAAATTTATTGTCTCTTCCTCTAAGGCTATACAATTAATAAAAATAATTTTGCTTCTCGTTGAAATTGATATAAATTATCAAAAATTAGTGATGGATTAAGTGTTGGATTAAGGTCTAGCTTGAGTGCTAGATTAAGTTCTGGATTGAGTGTCAGATTAAGGTCTAGAACGAATGTCAAATTTTTCTGCACACCGGATCAAGGGCTGGGATCAATTCTAGAACTCTTTCTTTTGTTTCTTTACTTGGAGATGTAATTTAACATCTTAATATATTTTAATTGTTAAACATAAGATTGGTCTTCCCTTAACTCCTTTAATGAATTTTTAAGATAGCAATTGTATTCTGATATATGGTTTAAATAAGATTTGGTCTTTTGTAATACCTTTGAATGGAATTGTAAGTTGAGATTGTTTTCTTATATTATTGTTGGGTCTTCCTTTAGTTATTTTAATTGGATTTATAAGTCGACATTGGCTTCTTTATTTGTATTGTTTAAATAAAACATGATCTTCTTTAATTATCCTTATATATGGATATGCAATATAGCATATAATTTATCGTATCTAATTCTTAATTATGGGTTTGAACTTCTTATAGTTTCTTTGCAATGGAAATGTAAGGTAGTCTTGGAATATTTCCATATTGCTTGTTATGATTGAACCTCTTAGTTATTTTAAAATGGATATGCAAGCAATATACTTCTTATTAATTTCTATTTATGTTTGATTTTTATTACTTTTATAAATTGGATACATAATGTAAAGTATCATCCAAATTTAATGTATTTCTTAAGAAGATTGATCTTCTTGTGGTTTCTTGTAAATGAATATATAATTTTAGCCTTTAAATTCCTGATATATTCTTAGAAGACATTCCTTAATATGAAGATGCATAGTTGAGCTACATGAGACTAAGATTTACTTATCCTCTTTTGGTTATTATTCTTTATGTAAAATCCTCTTACTCATTTACACTCAATTGTTGCTTGAATATTGATGATTAGGCATGGTTGATAAATCTAGCTGATTTTGTTGTTATGATTGGATTAATGGGATTTAGAGACTTCCTTGTTCTTCAAAACAGTCGCCAGTCCCGAGACCTTAAGTGGTCAAAATTGATCGGATAAATCTTGGACTTGAGATTTTCTTATGTGTCTTGGAGGTATTAACCATGCATGATAGGTTGGGCATGTAGTTTCCTTATGTTATCTTTATAATATACGTATGATTGAATACTAGTGATGTTTCTTTCAATTGATTGTGAAGAAATTTATTCTGTAGTTATTAGTATATGTTATGACGCATTTTCACTTGTACACACAAAAAAAATATTTACCTCTTTTGTGCATCACTAATTGTTGACGTAAAAGAGGGGTCGTTACATATGGTATCAGAGTAGGTTCAAACCCACGACATTGGACCATTACGCCTTCCATTGTGTTAAAAAATGACTAAAATCACATTGCTAATTAATTTTGAAATTTGTCCATACAAGTTATCATGGTTAGAGGACACCATGGTTGATCTGGATTATTTTCAGTACGAAATGAGATTGGAGATATAATAAAGAAATGCACAGAGATATTGCAAGAGAGACAAAAATATAACAGAGATATAGCAGAAATAAAACAAGAGTCACAGATATACAGTGATACACGATTTCTATTAACGAAATAAATGTATAGAGACTGTAAACTACAAAGTGAAAGACTCGCTAGAATGGTGGTAGCTTATCTCTGAGAAGAGATGTGACGGCTACTCGCATCCGTGAGAAGATGATTATTACAATGAGGCTTTAAGGGAATTTTTAACAAAAGTAAAATCCAAAACCCTAACCCCGGAAGATGAAAAGCCAAAAGGTTTGTGGGCCTTGATGGGGGTAGTTGATACGTCAACTTCCCAGGGGCGTAACTTTTGCATACGATATCCGTTTGGGGCGCTCAATAGCTCGTTGGAAAGATCTATCCGAGAACTACAACTTTTGGGTGAGAAACATGATCTATGATACATGTTGCTCCCCGTTTTCTCAAAAAACATCATTTAGGGCCTCAAAATAGCCCCGGAAGTTAAAAACTGCTAAAAATATTAAATTACGAAAATTGCCAGAAACATGTTTTGGGCCAATTGGAGAAGGTGGGTGGCCATCAATGTCCACCTGGATCAATCCTCCCTCCTTAGGAAGAAATGGTCTCCATTGCGTTGAGTTCCCGAGGGAGAGGGGAAAGCGATTGTTGAAATTGAATCTTGATGATCTGCTTGCCTTGCTGGAGAAGTGGCATTGATTAGCTTGTTGAAGGCTATCACGAACCTTTGGCTGGAAGGTTTGGACCTTTTTAACCAGTCTGGCTATTTTAGATGACTGTGTGCAGAAGGAATCTTTGTACTTTGCTGCAACCTTGTCGACCTACTTCTGGTGGATAGAAGGTGCTTGGGTCGAGGCTGTAGTGGTTGTAGTATCCTTTTGTTCCCCTTTTGAATAGATTGTGGAGAAGATGAATTGTGTAGTATGAGATACTACCTTGCAGCACTGTTTAGGTGGGGTAGTAGTTGGAACTACCTCTGGTATCCTGTAGAGATGACCCCCCAGAGGAATAATGACACTACGGGGTCGAGACTCATAGATAGCATGGTGTTTCCACATATATGGCTGGCCCAAGAGAACATCACAGACATCCAATGGGGAAACATCACATAATACCTCATCCTTGAAGGGTTGGATGTCGTATGACAATTGACACTGCTTGCTGACACGAAGATCTCGTCCTTCGCGAAGCCACCCGATGCTGTATGGTTACGGGTGTGGTGTTGTCGACAATCCCAACTGTTTGACAACCTCTGTTGAGATGAGGTTCTTTTGGCTTCTGCTATCAACAATAAAATGCAACGGGGTCCCCTTCACCCACATATGTGAATGAAAAAGGCGCTCCCCCTCTTCTGGATCTATTGGTTCTTCTAGTTGAATTGCTGCGGTCGCGACAATAGAAATGGGGTTTGTGTCGATGATCTGTCTTTTACCAGTATTTTCAGAATCAGATTCTGAATCAGGGTTCGACTCCTTATCTTTGATCTCAGCCACCAATGACTGTTTTGAGTGACATTCATCGGTGTTGTGCCAAGGGATTTTGTGGAAATCGCACCATTTTTTAGTGTCCTTCTTTGTCTTCCCGTGGCCCTTCTTTTCCTGTGTCTTGGACTGGTTTTCGGGAGACTATTTGTTAGGGCTGTCTTTGTCATACTTTGGTTGTTGCGGATTTCCAGACCCGAACTCCCGTTTGTTCTGGTGCTTAAATTTCTTCTCGATTTTAACAACATATCGATAAGCAGCACCGAGTGATGAGATGTCTAGAAAATCCATTTCAGTTTGGATGTATATGTGTAGAGCCCCACGGTATTTCAGAACCAAATGTCGTTCGGAGTCTTTGATACCCAGCTTGGTGCGCAAGGTATGGAAGCTATTGGTGAAATCCAAAACTGATTGGCCCCTCTCTTGCCACAGTGTGGTCCATCTCATGTACTGGTCCTCATAGTTTCCAACAGGGTAATACTATTCCTTTGCCGCATCCAAAAAAAAATCCCAAGTGGGCTCGACCCCATATATTCTAGACTCCTCTGTGGAACTCTGCTCCTAGTAAGTTTCCCACCAATGTTTTACATGGGGGAGAGCCTTAAGGAGTGCGAAGGTGATCTTTTCCTTGTCGAAAAAATTATGAACAAAGAAATAACCTTCTAGCAGATTTAACCATTTATCTAGGGCNGTGAGAAGGTGATCTTTTCCTTGTCGAAAAAATTATGAACAAAGAAATAACCTTCTAGCAGATTTAACCATTTATCTAGGGCATCTGCATCTATTTGACCTTCAAATACAGGAATATCAAAAATAACCTGTACCTTAAAAGGCGAGGTGCCTCCAAAGTGGCTGCTTGATGAAAATGTGCTTGATGCTATTGACATGCATTGAAGGATGTGGGAAAAATTCTCTATCATTTCATCCCTCTTTCGCGTGAGAGCTTGCTCAAGCAACAGACTGATAGGATCGTCTGCTCCGTCATTTTTCTTTTCTTCTGCCATTGAGGGTTTCTTGGGTGTGAAAGAGCGATTGTCCTCAAGATATACATGCTTGAAACCCAACTTGCTATACTCAGACCTCGTTGGGGACATGCACTGAAAACGATCAAGAGCAGCTTGCTCTGATACCACTGATCCGAATTATTTTCGGTACAAAATGAGATCGGAGATATAATAAAGAAATGCACGGAGATATTGCAAGAGAGACAAAAATATAACAGAGATATAGCAGAAATAAAACAAGAGTCACAGATATACAGTAATACACGATTTCTATTAACGAAATAAATGTGTAGAGACTGTAAAATACAGAGTGAAAGACTCGCTAGAATGGTGGTAGCTTATCTCTGAGAAGAGATGTGACAGCTACTCGCATCCGTGAGAAAATGATTATTACAATGAGGCTCTAAGGGCCTTTTTAACAAAAGTAAAATCCAAAACCCTAACCCCGAAAGATGAAAATCCAAAAGGTTTGTGGGCCCTGATGGGGGTAGTTGATACGTCAACTTCCCAGGGGCGTAACTTTTGCATACGATCTCCGTTTGGGGCGCTCAATAGCTCGTTGGAAAGATCTATCTGAGAAATACAACTTTTGGGTGAGAAACATGATCTATGATCCATGTTGCTCCATGTTTTCTCAAAAAACATCGTTTAGGGCCTCAAAATGGCCCCGGAAGTTAAAAACTGCTAAAAATAGTAAATTACGAAAATTGCTAGAAACATGTTTTGGGCTAGTTGGAGAAGGTGGGTGGCCACCAATATCCACCTGGATCAGTGGTGTTGGAGGAAGAGGTATTATGCCTCAGATAACATCCATGCCAGAGGGGTCTAACCCCCAAGGAGAAGAACAAGTCACTAAACGGGAACATGTTTTTGTGGGAGATGTTGCTGGTATGATGAGATCCTTTTAGAGGATGTCAGAGGCCTTGATCAACCGACTAGATAGAGATGAGGCAAAAGCGTATGTACCCAATGAGGGTTCACAACCCACTCTAGCTACTAGTGGTAGCATTCGTAGAGAACTCGAGAAGGTAAAGTTTACCGAGTTCATGGGTGCCATAAATGGCTTAGCCGCCAAGGCATGGTTGGAGAACATGGTGATGTGATTCTCACTTCGTGACTACACCTCCAACATGAAAGTCTGCATGGAAGTCTTTTAGCTGAAAGGGAGTGCTCTTCTATGGTGGAAGATGCTCCTACCTCAACTAAACATGGTCGTTGAAGACATTTCATGGGAACTATTCAAGGAAAGGTCCCATGAGAGGTATTTGTAAGAGGAGTTCATTGAGAGTGAGATTAATGAGGCCAATGACTTACAACCGAGTGGTCATAAAGTACCAGAGTGTGAGGTCAGATTCATGGAGCTACTTAGGTATGCTCCACATCTGAATACAAAGAAGTTAAAGGTCAAAAAGTTTGTGTATGGCCTTAACTTCAACATTCATGCAAAAGTATGGATCCTAATTCCTCATACGTTGCACAATGTAGTCCAGAAGGCCTTCATATCTAAGGAAGAGCTGACCAACGAGGGTCAGGGCCAAGGAAAGACTCCTTCTTGACCGATTAGATGAGCCACATTAGGAGTGCATCAACATCAGATTCCATATAGACATACTTTAGGGCATCGAGATATTCCTATAGGAACTATGTTCACGACATGATGACGACAGACTCGTCATTAGAGGATTCCTTACAGAGGACCACTGCATCAACAACAACATCCCCTGCACTAGTAATAGTTTAGTTCTGTTCAGTAGAACATACTAGGATATTGAACTGGTAGGCCAACAACTTCTACTTTTGGGACCATGAGTACTGGACCGAAGACTGGATGTTGGACATGTAAAGAGCCACATTACCAGTGAGACTGTCTAATTGATAAGGCCGGAGAATTCAAATCAATAAGACACACTACAGTTGGAGATTTGGGCAAGGCCCACAGGATTCATGCAGAAGTGAACAACCGCTAGGCCGAGCACCAGTCCACTATTATTAAGACTTTAGGTATGATCGACGATCAAAAATTTATTATTTTGATATATCTAGGTGCTACAGAGAGATTTATTTCTAGTGCATTGCTAAAGAGAATTAAGATAAAGGCAGTCAAACATGATGAGTTTAGAAACATAGAAATGGATTTGGGTGCCAAAAAGAAGGTTGGAGGAAAGGTTACAGACTATAGCTTTAACTTAGGAGATTTTTTAATGAAGTTCAACCTATATGTCATGATCTTAGGATCATATGACGTAGTGATCGATATGGACTGGTTGGAATCGCATGATGCAATACTCAACTGTAAGACAAAACAATTAAGTTTGACAGATGATGTGGGACAGAGAAGAGTGATTGTAGGAAGAAACTAGGGAGTTTCCTTGAGGTTCATTTCTTCCCTACAACTACAAAAGAGCATGCACAAAGGATGTAATTTATATGCAATATTAGCGCTAAATGAAAAGGGAAAGGAGGAAGGATTAGAAAACCTTCCAGTAATACAAGAGTTTGAAAACATGTTTCCATAAGAGTTACCAGGTTTGTTGCTCGAAAGAGAGTTGGAGTTTACAATTGACTTAAAACCTGGAACTGAACTGATAGAAAGAACACCATATCAGATGTCACACCTGAGTTACAGGAGTTGAAAATTCAATTGAAGGAATTGTTGGACATGGGACTTATATGTCCAAGTGTGTCACCTTGGGGTGCACCATTTATTTTCGTAAGAAAGAAGGATGGATTGTGGAGACTTTGTATTGACTACCATCAATTGAACAAAGGAACGATAAAAAACCAGTATCCATTTCCAATAATAGATGATTTTTTTGATCAAATGAAAGGAGTGACGGTGTATTCGAAGATTGACTTGACATCAAGATATCACCAATTATAGATTAAAGAGGAAGAAATCCCTAATACCACATTTAAGACAAGGTTCAGATACTATGAGTTTACAGTTTTACCATTCAGACTGACAAACACCCTGTGATTATTCATGAGCTTGATGAATGGGGTGTTCCGTGACTACTTGGACAAGTTTGTTCAAGTATTAATTGATGAAATATTGATTTATTCTCATATGAAAGAAGAGCATGATGAACATTTAAGATTGGTACTACAATGTCTATGAGAAAACAAATTATATGGGAAACTGTTGAAATGTTATTTTTACCAATCAAAGATTCATTACTTAGGGAATATCATATTTAGTGAAGGTATCATTGTGGATCCAACAAAATTAGAGGATATTATGGAATGGCCTACACCGAAAAACGTACAAGAAGCACACAACTTTATGGGTTTAGCAGGATATTACCAATGGTTCGTTGAAGGTTTTTCGAAGATAACAAATACGATCACAAAATTTCCGAAGAAAAAAAAGAAGTTTGTATGGACTGAGAAATGCATGAAAGAATTTCAAAGGCTCAAGTAGTTGTTGATGACAACGACTATACTGAAAGTCCCTGACATGGACAAGGAATTCTTGGTATGCATGGATGCATCCAAGGAAGGTTTAGGCGGATTTTTGATGCAAGACGGTTGAGTGATTGCTTACATTTCAAGGAAATTGAGAAAGCATGAGGATAACTATGCAATGCATGACTTGGATTTATTGGAAATTATATATTCCTTGAGAGTTTGGATACACTATCTGATTGGATGAAAATTCGAATTAAAGACAAATCACTATGGATTGTAGCATATATTCACGCAAAGTGACTTGAATGCGTGAAAAAGACATTGGTCAGAATTACTTAGCGAATACGATTTTGAGATTAATTACATTAAACGAATGATGAACAGAGTGGTAGATGCGTTGAGTTGGAGACCACACATATTCTTGGTAATACCTCTCAAGACGAATATTCGAGAAAAGATTCTAGTGTTATAGATAAACGTCGATTAGTACAAAGAGGTTAAGGAAAATATTGAACAAGATACCATGGTGGTTCCAAAGTTTGAAGGCTAAGAATTGGACAATGATGGATTGATGATGTATAAAAACAAGATTCATGTATCGCCTAACGATGAATTAAGAAGTTTGATCTTAATTGAATCGCATCGTGAAGTGTACATGGCTCATCCAAAAGTCACAAAGATGAAGGCAAACCTTAAGCCTTTATTCTTTTGGAAGRGAATGAAAGCAAACATAGTTAGTTACATGAAAAGATGTCTAGAATGTCAGCAAGTGAAGCTGAACATAGACATCTGGTAGGATTACTACAGACACATGTCATTCTATAATCAAAATGGGAGGTCATTTCGATGGACTTTATAGTTGGATTTCCACTAATGGTAAGGATACATGACTCAATTTTTGTGGTAGTTGACACTTTGACGAAGAATGCACATTTTATTCATGTATGTACAACGTATCAGGCACCAGACATAGCTAGAGTTTTTGTCAACAAGATTGTAATGTTACATGGTGTACTAAGAAGGATCATATCCAATTGAGGATGAGTGTTTACAAGATGATTTTGGACCAGTTTCCAAGAGGCTTTGGGAACACAAATGAACTTTAGTACATCATATAACCCTGAGATAGATGGGAAGATAGTAAGAACGAACCACATTTGGAAGATATGTTGCGTATATATGTAATGGACCAACATAAACGTTGGGAAGAATTATTGCCAGTAGTAGAGTTTTCATACAACAATAGTTATCAAAGTACCGTTAAGATGACAAAGTTTGAGTTTCTTTATGGGTGACCATGCAAGACGACATTGAGTTGGGATCGACTTGAGGATAGATTCCTGGTAGGACTAGAAGTGATCCATGAAATGGAATAACAAATGCATTTTCTAAGACAGAGGATCAAAGAAGTGCAATATTGAAAAAAGCGTTACGCTTATGTGCATCATGTTGACCGCATTTATGAAGTTGGTGACCGAGTTTTCTTGTGGGTGAAACTGTAAAAGAGTTCGATCAAGTTTGGAAATGGTGCTAAACTCTCTCCTAGGTTTGTGGGACCTTTCAAAGTTGTGGAAAAGAAAGGACCCGTGGCTTATCGATTAGCCTTGATTGATTCTTTGAGGCGTATGCATGATGTTTTTCATGTATCTGTTTTAAGACATTATGTCTGTGATCCTACGCATGTGATTGACATGATTTATTTGCAGGTGTCAGACGAGGGTGCTCTCACGACGGAGTCAATCTTCATTCTCGACCATCACATTCGACAACTACGACATCGAATAGTCGATCACATCAAGTTCCTGTGGGACAATTATAGTCCACACTTGACTACTTGGGAGGACACATATGATATGCGTCAACAATTTCCTTACTTGTTTGATAGATTAGACATATAGATCTTTTCAGATACTTTTTACTGCATTTTATATACTATACAACTTCAGGATGAAGTTTAAAACAAGAGGGGGTGTATGTAATATCCATCTCTACTGAGCACATGTTGTCGACTTATTATTTCAGGACACTTGCATGCAAGTGATCTGGTTATAGTACAATGTTATTTGTTTCGACTATGGATTTTACATAATGATGTTGATGGGTTGTGAATTATTGTTACTTGATATATGTATTGACAGATGCTATTGACGAGTTTACCTGAGTGTGTAGGATACATGATAAGTTATAGATGTTGATGGCATCAATGGACCTCCTTAGACTCCATATTCAGTCAGGGAGTGGATTGTATTGGTTTCAGTATTTCATTTTATGCACATGTGACATATGATTGGTTATAGTATGATTTTGTATATGGATCATTGACAATGTTTTTTCAATGGACACAGGATGACGATGCTTGCTAATATGACTCACATAAGGAGTAAAGTTGCCATCCACATAAAACCATACATTGAGGGAGAGGTGTGGTAGAGTCCCCGACACAACCTACTAGCACTCCCGATGTGGCTCGAATTGTAGGTTAACGATTACCTAGTTTGAGAGATCCATGATGTCGTGAGGGAGGACTGAGATAGTTGTTCACGGAGATTTCTAAAGGGCATGGAATAAGCCAGAGTCCTTATTTCTTAGAATCCCTTAGTGTCTCAGAAGGTCTATTGAGTGGAGTGTTGACTCCAAGGGTTGGAAAAACTATCAAAATGAGTCAAAACGTGAGTGGCACCCTTGGAGCACGAGAGTGCGTCTTCAAGGGAACGTCGTGTAATTTAAAAACTTAAGTCAATGAATCTAGGTGGCCTAGAAAACAATGAATTGATTTGACATTGTCGAATTTAAAATAATTATTTAATGAGTAATTTTATTAATTATAAATCCCCATAAAAGTCTAAGACTATTCTAAGACAAATCCTAAGTCCAAGTTTAGTTAGGGGACTAAAAAAAAATGTTAAATAAAATAAAAGATTAGAGATAAATCAGTCTAAAGAAAAATTGAGATAAATCTGAAGATTTGATATAATGCACATGTGTGCAAGAAAATACTAAAATGGAATTTTAAAATAAGAAAGAAATAAAGTATGAGAGAATAGGTGTACACATATAATTGTATCTAGAGTCTAGCTACCACTAGTCTAACTAGAAGAAGACTCATATTTTAACTCTAATTAAGATTTAGTAAGGAGATAATAATTAAATGAGAATCTGGGGAATAAAGAGACAACTAAGAGAGATTTAAGGAACACATTTGGGAAATGTGAGGGAAATTGAATTTTCATTAAAATAAAATATGTAATTACTTATGCAACTTGGGGAGAGGGTGACAAGTGTGAGGGCGAATAATCCTAATTTATTTAATTAGAAAAAAAAAAATTGCATGTGGCATGTGTCAGTAAGGAAATTCCTATAAAGCAAATGGTCTAGATGGGAAAGGGGAACACTGGTTATGGGTAAAGTTATGTTGCCAAAATCATTTTGACTAGTTTTACTTGTGAGAGTTGGGATACCAAGATTGATATAGAGTGGTGGCTCTACCTTACGAGGAAAGCTTGGAGCTAGAGTATTTTTGGTGTGTATGTCCTTGGTTCCTTTGTGGCTTGGGGGGATAAAGGGGGAAGAAAAGTACCCCTAGCATTGGTTGGATGGTACCAATGAAGTCTCTGTGATTAGCAAGTGAGAGGAAGGAAGGAGCGCCATTTGCTGAAGAATATCTTCGACTTCGTCGTCTTCAGTTACTATACTCTTATTTGATTTTTGTAATTTTAATCAGTTAAAATTGTATATACAATCTCTGGAAATATTCTCGTAATTGTATTTTTATTTCTGATATCGAATTGGCAAGTTCTTGTTTGGTTTTGTGTAATAAAAGAATTTCTGGAATGTCATGCCATTTCAATTTCTCAATTGAGTATTTGGAATTTGTGTTAGCTATATTTTCATTTTCCAATCTATTTTATTCTACTTGTTCACTGCTAGATGGATTAATAGTGGAGAAAGTTAGAAATTTTATCTGCTGCAAGTTGTTTTTAATCCATACACGATTTCTTCTTGATTGCTGCCACTGATTGGTAGTTCAGATTTTTAATTTAAATTAGATTTGTAATTATATTAAGATTTTTACTTGTGTAATAGAGTTTTAGAAAACCATTGTAATGGTGTTGTATTTAAAATCTGAAATGACAAGTTCTTAATAGTTTTGTGAATCCTAGTGAGCAAATTTATGAATATTACTGTCATTTCAAATTCTCAAAATAAGCAATGGATATTGTTAATATGTGTATGTACACATTTCGAATTTTGAGGTCGTTGTATTGATTATCATTACATAATTTTTAATTTAAATTTTCTCTACGCCCTTGATTTTTCCAACAAAGATGATAGTCGATTATTCCTTTTTTTTTTTTAAATTGGTTACTGATTGTGCATGGAATATTGGAATTCGATGGAAAATTTCTGAATAACGAAATTCCTACAGAATGAACCTCCAATAATGCGTTCCTTACTATCTTCAAATTTATTAGTTGTTGTTCTACGTGAGTAAATCAATTTCTATTGGAAAAGGGATTGTGATGTGACTGCTACCCCATATTTTGAATAACCCAGAAATTTACCAACTAAGTGTACGATTCCTCTTTCGTTGTCTTGAATTTTTAAAAATTATGTTTGTTAGGATTCAATTTGGAAATGCATTTGGGGCTACAACAAATAATTGACATTCTTGAGTGCCTCTTTAAATAATTTATTGTCCTTCCTTGAAGCTTAACCATTATCGAATTTTGATTTGCTACCTGTAAATTTCAATTCGAAATTATCATAAATTTAGTTTTGTTTCAAGGTTTGGAACAGGGGCCGGATCAGGTGCCAGATCTAGGGTTGGATTAGGTTCCGTATGGAAATGTCTCTCTTGAAAATAACAATGTTAATTAACATGTTCGTGTCTAATTTTCCCATTCCATTTAACTGATTTTTGTATTGATTTTCCTCGTTTTAAAACAACGGTAACATTCGTAAAGTTAACACTAAGAAGGGTGAGTTTTGTAATTGTTTGATTGGCTTGGAATATATACATTCGCTCATATTTTACCTGTCACTGCAACTTCTTGACAATCGTTTGCATGAAATTTATTGCCCCTTCCTCTAAGACTATACAATTAATAAAAACGTTTTTGTTGCTTGTTGAAATTATCAGAAATTAGTGTCGGATAAAGTGTCGGATTAAGGTCTAGATTGAGTGTTGGACATAGGCCTGGAACGAATGTCGGATTGTTCTACACACTGGATCAGGAGCTGGGATCAATTCTGAAACTCCTTCTTTTGTTTATTTACTTGGAGATGTAATTTATCATTTGAATATCTTTTAATTGTTAAACATAAGATTGGTCTTCCCTTAACTCTTTTAATGATTTTTTAAGATAGAAATTGCATTCTTATATATGGTTGATGTAACTACCTGTCGTTACAACAACAAAAGCGTCATAAAACAAGAATTTTTTTTTTTTTTTTTTCGGCGTTAGGAATTACACATCACAATTAATAACAACATCATTGACAAATCATCCATTATATTAATAAAACAATAATAACATAATATCATTCATTGCAACATAAATTTGAAACATTATTGCCATGAATAATGATACACATATCGACGCATTAACACAAATAAATATCAGGCCATAATCATTGCATTCACAAAATAAGTGATGGCGTGTGAACAATACGAATCATAAAGCTCTCAACTCCTTTCAACAGGATAATCATCAAATAACACCACGATAACATGAGAGAACATAATGCTAACTTAAGGAGCATAAAGATAATCATAAAATGACATAAAATACTACTTGCCCAACCTACCCTGCAAGGTTAAGACCTCCAAGACACATAAGCAACATTCAAGCCCAGTTTCCAATTGATTTTAACCATTTAAGGTCTAAAGGCTTGTGACTGTTCCGAGGAACAAGGAGGTGTCTACATCCCACTAACACATCCAATCCAGGCAACTAGCTAAAT
>JASDQU011028210.1:7003-31520 GCA_032191745.1 Picea mariana
CTTCCAGCCTTAGCCCCTCCCAGCTATGCCTTCTGGTCCATATGACCGCTCTCATAAGACCACAACCTTATATCCTCCTATCGGGGTTTCGAACTTTCTCCTGTCCAAATGCACACGTCCTCAGGATTCACGATCCCTTGAATCTCGACGTGCATTTCACGTGTTATCCCTCCTGGCTAAGCCCTGGTCCATGCGACCACCTCTCGTATGACTGCAACCATATACTTCTGTCGGGATTCCTCCTATCGGGGTTTTGAAACTCATGATGTCCCAACAACTTGGTTCATCGATCCCCGATTCCCAACACGCTCCTCTGCTGCCTTAGCCTCCTGGGCTAATTCTTTAGTCCACGTGACCAATGTCCTCGTGACCACAACCTTACCTCTCGTCGAAGTTTCAGGGTTTTCAATGCCAAAGTGCATATGTCCACGGGATTCCCGATTCCTCAAATCCCGACTCTCTGGTTTGCTGACAGCTGGTCCCTCATGATGGCACTATCCTCCTTCTCTAATGTGCGGACAGTTGGCCCCCACTCATCGAGGTTTCGGACTTCGCGATTCTGAAATGCAGAGATTTCGTGTCCATGGAATCCCCGATATGTCGATCCCCGACTTTCTTCGGATCTCCGACACGCGTCCTAAATGGATGGATGGTACAGGTTAAGCCTCGGACTTTGCCAAATGCCAACCCAAAAAAAACACTTATCTGTGTGAGTCCCGATGGCCCAAACGCCGATGAATCCCGATGGTTGCCACCTGTCCCAATCAGATGGACGGCTCTGATTGTATCGGGGGTTTTCACCATGGATTTCCCCGACCTATTGCTCACAAAACTCCCGATTTTTCGACTCTCTTCAGATCTTCGCCACGTGTCTCCTCAAATAGACGGTCCAGATCTTCCAAGAGTTTCGAGACTTGAAGTGTTTCGATTTTCTTGTTCTCGAGAATCCCGATCTTGCGATTCCTGATTTCTGAAATGGGAGATCTCACGACACGTGGCCTCTGTCAATCGGATGGTTCAGATCTATCCCGGGGCTTTCGCCCCTATACACTGGGGTCTTAACCCTCGGGTAACTCCTGACAGATCCAACGACTATCGGGTTTTCTAGCCGAGATCTCATGGCTCAGATTGGTTCCTACCCGGGCATTCTTTCACGATTCCCTGGACGTGGAGAAATCAACGGTCCAGATACTCTCATGGACCTTGGAGATCTACGATCCTGAATTCTTCGTTGCCCATGAAGGCACAGAGAAACCAAGTGGTAAGGTGTTTAACACCCTACCTTCTCCTACCAATCTAACGGTCATGTGTGACCACAGATTTCTTGACGAAATCTCGTCCGTCGATCAACACCTATTCATGGTTAAGGTACTTAACTTTCCAGCTTCTTCTTCCGATCTGATGGTCATGTGTGACCACAGATCTCCTGACAGAACCTCGTTTGTTGATTCGATACTTATCATCCTTATGCTGCCATATCGGGTTTTCAAGAGGATCATTCCTCCTCGTGCAGGGTTATTAAGGTCTTACGCCTTCACATTTTCTTTCCCGGTTCTTGATGGGCTTTTCCAAGAAGGGTATCTCTATGGGGAGGTTCACCCAGGGTACTATTTGAGACAAATAAGGGTATCATCCTCCCGAGAACCAGACGTGAAGTCTGAATTAGATCAGTAAGCATATAAATAACGATTCATGAGGACATAATCCATATATAGTCTTTCCATGCAAATATACAACTACTAGTACTGATCAAAATACCACACAGACATTCTTATAATGAAAACATTCACAGTTTCACAACTTATGAGCATAATTATCAGAATACATGTATTTCAAGGTGCTAGAGGAAAAACACTTATCAGAAATAACACCAAGGTTAAGCAACTGCTGAGAGGGGTGCTCATTTCCACCCAACCATAGGCTCAGCGACTCCCAATGGATTTACCACTAGCCACCCCCGAGCTGAGACCACGATGCTCTGAGACTGCGTCTCTCGGTCTGCCAGTGACCAGGAGTGAAGGTTGCAATCCTTCCTCTCTACTATCACTCACTCTGCGTAATAAAAATGCCAAAGTTCCCCTCGCGTCTGCCCTCTCAATCGATTCTGCCATATGCCTTATCCTCTCGCGAGGTTGCGTGTGGCACGATTACCCTCGCGTCGATTAGGTCGGATGACTCTACGGATGGGCGGTTCACCATCCCATCCCTCATCAAGCCATCCACCTACCAGCCTGCGAGGCATTAAATTTCAGGGCCAGCGAGCCGCTTTTGGTTCTCCGGGCCAGTGGAGTCCAAATATGGTATTTAATTCTCAGTGGAAGTTAACGCCACCTTTTTAGGGGCCTTCCACCGCCATCGTGGTCTCTTTTTCTGCACATCCCCTCTCATCAGTCCTTAAATAAATTCAAAATATCATTCACATTCATTAACCTCTTCCTCAAGGTCCATTTGCATCACATATTCACATTTATGAGTTTTCCATAGTCCTTGGCCAATCCAGTTATATTTACAAGCTGGGGGAAACAGGGTGTTACACCAGGCAGTAGATGAGATTTATTGGAGCGCCTTGGAGATAAGTTTATGGTGTGAAAATTTTGGATGTTACACTATGCATTTCATACTTTCATAAATTAGGGTTAGGGTTTAGGTATGATTGACAACAAATCACGTCTCTTGCATGTTATGGGTTGCCTAGCTTCTTAGGTTTGGATCAAATGTAGTTTAGACAACAACTAATCTTTGGAAAAAGTTCGTAGCTAGTCATGTAGAGTCATAGGTTGTGTTAGACAATGATAAGAGCTTGTGAGAAACAAGAAAGAGGTGTGCTTGGTCTCTTCTTGAGATGGGGTTCCCACATTGAGATTAGGAAACAAAGGAGACACCCAACAAAAAAGAAAACAACCCTCTAATGGTACACAAAACCAACAATTGAATTACATGCCTTGGTAAGCTGAAAATCGACCCAACAATAATTTAAATGCCTAGAAAAATGGAGAATCATCCCAGTGAAGAATTTGTGTGCCCAAGAGTTTCTAAGAACACCCAAGCATTAAGAAATTCACTCAACAATGGAGTTTGGTTATGTGGGGATGTGTACAATCTAGAGATGGAATAAACGTCCCACAATTTGACAGAGTATGAACCAAAGGGGAGAGTTTGACCTGTAAGTTAATTAAATTAGAAGGTATGCCAACAACCTCACAACACAAAGAGAGAGAAATCACATTTGCTGAAAACAAGGGCTAGAAGTGGAAACTAGTGTAACGACTCTTTTATTATGACCCTTGATCTCGATATCACAAAAAAATGGATGTTATAGGAGATTTGTCTGTTGGGATTATATGTACAATGGAACAATATTGGCTCTCACAAATAACAAAAGATCATAATAGCATGAATCGATTTTGAAACAACAAATATCACAGTTACATTGAGAGTCGTCCCTATTATTGATTAATTAAACTGAGAGCAATAATTTCATCACATATGATTAATCCCCAAATAAGTTATAGAGTTTCCATCATATGATAACCGATAAGATACTTTAAAAGACAATGGAAAATTTAACCATAGAACATAAGGAAAAACAACTTATTGAGACATGATTTTTACCCTAGAACCCAAATTGGGAAAACTAGTCGAATGGTGCTCAATATATTCTTCTTTTTCAAGTTTGCAAGTTTTTACAATGATTTCCTCCTCCTTGTCCAAAAATCTTTTTTTTAAATGAGTGAGAGTGAATAAATAGAGAGAGATAGGGGGTAAGGGATGACCAACAACCATGGCTCTTCACTTGCCATTCCTTATCCTTCTCTCCTATCTATTTCCTTGTCATTTTTTTAATTATTTTTATTTAACGTTTCTATTACCTCCTTATTTGGATTATTCCATGTAAAGTTGCACTATTTTACATTGTTTTATGTGGATTACATAATACATTTTGATTGTTAATCTATTTTTTAGACATTAAGTCTTATCCACTCTTTAGTCCAGATCCATTTCGGATCACACCTCCCCATTGAGAGGATTTTTGGTCTCCAAAATCTCAAAGAAACTGATCTGGATCAATGTCGTCTGCTTCTATGGAATGTGACTCTAACACTGGCTCCTAGCTACAAATCTAACTTTGTCTCTGTCTTGTGGATTTGGCTACTGGCTCTGGCTTGTGTCTTTGGCTACTTCTCAATGTATACTCAACTTGTAGTGGTGGAAAAGTTCGCATGGCTGCTACAAGGATTTATTATCATACTCCTCCTCTCCACATGCCTCTATGTATGTTGTTGGATTGGAGAGGCCTTCTTGTCATTCAAATTCTGGAAAAACTTAGGCTTGCGGAACATGTCTTTCTTCTTCCAGTAGGTTTCCTCAGAATGGCCTTTCTTTCTACAATGTATGAATGTATTTGCATACCAAAAAATGTCTATGGTGTTAACACCAGAATTTGCAACCTATTTCATAGGAATCAAGCATAATTGAGGTTTACCCTCAGGAGCATTATGGTATAAATCATGTGGCATTATACCCATGATTTCCACAGGAAAAATGAAATGTTTGCGGTCTAAAACGCTCCAGAATCCTCCAATTCCTTCCACGTGACCCTCGTTCACTCGTTGTGCCATGCAAGTTTGCACGAAGCACTTCGCTCCACATCACCCCTGCGCATACGCTATTAGCCCACCACCTATTGCACCTGTATTGGTCACATAATATCTGCATAACCTCGAGGCATCAAAATTGACTTGCAGAAGTCATTGGCACGATCTAAGAGAAGTTATGGGTGTTAGGCCTCGTCCTGATCCCAATGAAGGAAGTTATTGAGAAGGAGAGTGGTGTTTGAGACCTCGTCTTAGAACATAAATGGAAAGCCAAAAAGGATTGGCAAATTTGAGCTCACGTCTGACAAAGAGCTGCATGCCCAGTCTGACAGAGAAGGTCTAGATAGAAGATCTTGCGTATGACAATAGAAGATTTTCTGCACAGTCTGACAGAGCAGACGCCGACTGAAAAATTTGAATGCAAAAATCTAATCACACTCTTAATGGTTGTAGCAGTTCTGCTTATATATAGGCAGTTTTGATATTTTGTAAGGGTCGATGGTTGAGCTAGGCTCCCTTATTGTAATATTTTGATGAAGAAAACTGGTTCTCTAGTTATGTAACTTGATTTGATACTTCTTGATTAATCTAAGTCAACTTTCTTCTTCCATCTTATTTTCCTATGATACTAATAGAGTTCATGATTTGATTGATACACATGGATTGTTGTAACTGTATTATGATGAATGCTTGATTATAGTGTTGTTATAATGTCTTTCAGTTTCCTTGAAAATTTGAATTCAAGAGGATCTTGTGTTTGAATTTTTTCCTCCTTAGGTTGCTAGAAGACCTGATGTCCATAGAAGACCTCTACACTTTCTCACCAAATTATTCCTCCTATTCACCTTTACTCCAACTTACTGACTGGAGTTGATACAAGACCTCAATTGCTTGTGCATGACAGCCTAGATTTTCTGAGTTAGAACATTATTATCTTGAGTCTTATCCATTTGACTCCCTTAAAACTTATTTACATTTACTATATAAAATGATGGGTACCGAGCTAATCGTCATTAAATTCTGAGGGTGATTCCTAGTTCTAACATAAATGGCGCCATTGTCGGGGACATATTTGAGTAGATTGAAGAGCTCCCTGGGAAGAACGACATAGATCCAACTCTTGATGGTAGACATGAGAGGGATACATAAATTGACTGTAATCATCTACCTGGTGAATCCACATCAGAGACTCCACTGGGGAGGATCCTATTGACAGAAAGATGAAGGAAATGACTAGGTATCATATTATGAGCTTTCTTCGTGAAATTTTGTTGTTCTTTATCAACTCATTTTTGTTTTTCCCTTCACATATAAAGAGGATCATATTTTTCTTTGTTTATTCAGTTGATCACTAGCCTTCCTTTATATATCCATCCTTGGAAGAAGCAGGCCTTCTTTCTTTCTGTGTTGTAGATGCTGATATTATATACTCAGCTCAGCCTACTCATAAAGATGAGCTTCATATTGAAACCCCTCCTGAACTCAATCACCCTTGCAGCCCTGGGGAGGTTGAAAATGATCACAACCTCCTCAAATATCATCACATCCTGCTGTTACTGTTGATCCTTTCCATCAATGTGTTAAGCCTCATATTCAGCCCACTAGTTTTCAAACTAGAATCATAGACAAGTTGTTTAAACCTTTAAAGATTCCATATCATATTCATCCTTATCGTCTTGATTTCTTTAAGTACTTTCCTCATTTTTTTGGAGAGGATCATATTACAACTAAGAGGCATGTGGAGGCTTTTGAGAATTTTATTGATCAGTTTGAGATAGTTCACGAGGATGTTACCATGAGGTTGTTTTCCAAATCCTTGTTAGGAGATGTCGTTATATGGTATAAGGGTTTGGGAGATGACTCCATTGGTTATTGGGTTGAGCTATACAATGTTTTTTTAAAGTGGTGGGGTGAGAACAAGTCCCTTGATCAATACTGGGATGATTTTAATGCCTTGAGGAGAGGGGAAGAGGAAGCCTTGGCTGTATTCAACATGAGGTTTTACAGTGTTTATCATAGTATGCATGTAGATATCATACCCACAAAGACTGTTTTCATGGTGTACTATGTCATGGCTCAACATTCAGAGCTTGTCCTTCTCCTGAGAGAAAGGAAATCTACATATTTATCATAGTTATTCATGGATGTTGAGGAAGTAGAGGAGAACCTCCGAGCTTGTGGCAGGATTCAAAGTCAGTATCATCTCAACTCTGAACGTAAGGAAATTTTCACCTGTTGTCCCTATGAAGAAAAGACTATGGATAATTTTGTCTTCAATAGAGGTATCCATGAGAAGCCCCGTCTTGATGAAAATCATGTGTATGAACAACTAGAAGCAACAGTTACTACTGTTCTTGAAATGGATATTTTTAACAGTTATATTCTCAAATAAATTATTGTTTTAAAGGTTGATCATAGACATGAAAGGAAACCCATTTTTTATGGATATTCTAGTGATGATGAGAAGCAAGCTTATCTTATATTTGATCACTATGAAGATAGTAAGGATGATGCAAAAGTTTGCCTTGTCATAGAAGACATAACCCGAGAGTTTGACCAGGAGAAACCCTTAGTTGAGGCACATAAAGAGATCATTTATACACAGCCATAAGTAAATCAGTAGTCATTAGTGGATCAACAACCTCCTACATCCAACCTTCTTCCACTTGTACCTACAGTTCACAGAAAGCATCTTTTTGACCCATAGATGCATGTGGCTTTCATTCAATCAAGTGTGCATGTAGAGGACATCAAGCCAGTTGTCAACAACTTTGAAACAATGAAGGTAACCTTTCATAAGTTAATCATGTGTTGCCTTCAGTTTCATGACCCTGTCGATGAGTACATAAAGTTACACTTTTCAAATGCTTTGGAGCATGCAGGCTTGATCTTTTTATCAACATTTGAAGGTAATATGGGTGATCATAAGGATGAAATTAGTCAGCTGTCATGCTTTCCTTGTATTTTATGGATCATTTGTAGTGAAGCGAAGGATTCAATTATCAAACAGTTTGGATGGCTATGGTGGAAGTTTGCTTTCACCTAATATTTTGTAAAAGTTAGTTAACTTAGGTTTTGTACATAAATAAGATCCCTTAGGAGCAGGTGTGCTTTATTTCATTTTTATAATAGTGTACGTGTCGGCCAATTTTCTTCAGTATGATGTTTCAAAGCATGACTCCATAGCCCAACAACTAAGGCATTGGAACTACTTGTTCTTGGCAGCTCGTAGGGAGCATGCCATCCCCTATGGAGCCAAATGTTAACACCAAAATTTGCAACCTATTTCATAGGAATCAAGCATAATTGAGGTTTACCCTCAGGAGAATTATGGTATAAATCATGTGGCATTTTGCCCATGATTTCCATAGGAAAAATGAAATGCTTGGGGTTTAAAAATCTCCAGCATCTTCCGCTTCCTTCCACGTGACCGTCACTCAGTTGTCGTTCCATGCAAGTTTGCGCCAAGCATTTCGATCCACGTCACCCCTACACATACACTATCGGCCTGCCACTTTTTGTGTTTGTATTGGTCACAGAAGAATATATGCATAACCTCGAGCTGTCAAAATTGACTCGCAAAAGTCGTTGGCACCATCTACGAGAATTTATGGGTGTCAGGCCTCATCTTGATCCCGATGAAGGTAGTTATTGAGAATGAGAGCGATGGTTGAGACCTCGTCTCATAACATAAATGGAAATCCAGAAAGGATTGGCATATTTGAGATCGCGTCTGACAGAGGGATTAATGTGCATTCTGATAGAGAAGGTCCAGATGGAAGAGCTCATGTCTGACAATAGAAGATTGTTTGCACAGTCTAACAGAGCAGACGCCAATTGAAAAATTTGAATGCATCAATCCGATCACACTCCTGATGGTTGCAACAGTTCTGCTTATATATAGGCAATTTTGATATTTTGTAAGGGTTGATGGTTGAGCTAGGCTCCATTATTGTAATATTTTGATGAAGAACATTGGTTCTCTGGTTATGTAACTTGACTTGAGACTTCTTGATTAATATAATTCATCTTTTTTATTCCATATTATTTTCCTCTGATACTGAGAGAGTTCATGATTTGACTGATTCACATGGATTGTTGTAACTATATTATGATGAATGTTTGATTATATTGTTGTTATAATGTCTTTCAGTTTCCTTGAAAATTTGAATTCAAGAGGATCTTGTGTTTGATTTTTTTCCTCCTTAGGTTACTGGAAGACCTGATGTCCATAAAATACCTCTACACTTTCTCACCAAAGTATTTCTCCTGTTCACCTTTACTCCAACTTACTGACTGAAGTTGATACAATACCTCAATTTCTTATGCATGCCAGCCCAGATTTTCCGAGTTAGAACGTTATTATCTTGAGTCTTATCCATTTGACCCCCTTAAAACTCATTTACATTTACTGTATAAATTGATGGGTACTGGGCTTATCCTCATTACAGTCTGAGGGTGATTCCTAGTGCTAACATATGGTATGCCCTCTCTTCTTGCAACAAATATGCACAATAAATTTATTGTTTGAGGTATACCCCTTGGTCTTCTTCTTCTTTCTCTCACTGATTGGTTTGTTGTTTTTTCTAAGAGCAAGTGTGGGTTGATTTTGCAAACTCTCCTCATGGCTACTCTCCTTCAATCTACGACAAGGATGAGGTGGTGGTGAGATGAAACCTTCACTCACTATTTCTACTCCTTCCCCTCTTGAGCAAGCCAGCTATGGCATGTCGGTTGCCTTCAATAAAATGGTTTTCTTCATGGAGATGGAAGTTTCACTTCTACCATCAAATCCTAGGCCTTCATGCATGACCCATGAAGTACCTACAATGGGGCTCAAGATTCCTTGTCTCATCTTGCCTATCCCTTGTCCACCATAGCTCGTTTTCCTTAGAATTTTAGAGCCAATACCACTGGTATGCTTCTCTAATTAACTAAGATTCTCTCGATATATTTATATTAAGGTGATATTACTAAGATGGTATCAGTCATGGTGATAGAATCTATAGTGGCAATGGAAACTTTCCTTGATTCTCTGTGCTCTTGGACAATTGCTTGAAGCTTTTCCATGGCCTTCTCCTTCTCTTCCAACTCTTGTTGCAGTTGGGTCATCATTTGTGTGAACCTATCCTCTTTCCATTTATCCATCTAGATGACCTTCTCACCAAGGTATACACGTTGTGCTCTTTGCTTGTCCCAATCTATCCTGATGGTAGTTAGGGATTCTTGGCCTTCTTTAAATTTCTTCTTGAGAAATGGAAGAAATTTGGTAGAAGTCTCCATGTTCTTCTCCATCTCTACCATCCTCTAGTTAAACATATTAACCTATGCCTTCAATCTCTCATTATCTTCTCAAATAACGACATTGTTGGCTCATAAATCTTCCAACTTATCTTTTCTTTCTTTTCCCATGTTGTGGTCTACAAGATTTTGTTCATAGTTCTGGAAGCATTGTCTCAATCAATAATGCCACTGCTGTGATACCGTCTGATCTGTAATTGAGGGGTTCATATCCCACTCGCTTCACCAACACAAATTATTTGCAGAATTTGATTTATAAACTTTATCTCAGCTCCATCTTTGATGGGGAATGTCTTCACTCAATGTAGCCTTCACACGTCAATTATCTAACATTGACAATGAAAATTCAGACCTATAAGAATCAAATATTTGCAACACTCTGTCACTGAGAGCTTAGTATAGCTTGTTGTTCACTATGTTGCTTAGGTCACTTAGTTGGTTGCAGTGCTCAATGCATTTCTTAGTGAAATTACCTTATGGTTCATATATTAATTAACTAAATCATTATTTAATTGGTGTAATGAGTAATGTAGCATATTAGTGTGCACGTGTAACTCTATTACCCATTAATGAGACCCTTAAAATCAAGAAAACAATTCTACACATGCTTCAACAAGTAGATAATCCACGTAGCAATTAAAAACATTTTTATTAATGGAATATACCTAAGTTCCTCCATACACCAATGTATTACATCTTCATTCACCACCTTCACTTAATCCATGATGATTATGTTCCATATGGAAACTCTCCTGCACATGAGTATCATAATAGTTCGTGGAATTGGATTTCACGTCAACGTTGTACCAAAACGCAAGGTGGATGCTCCATGCCACCTCTAGAACCTGGGTGAGAGGAAACGTGAGCATAGGGTATGTCTCTCCCAAGATGACAAAGCATGGGTGTCCAGGAAGTAGATGAGATTCCATGGAGCACCTTGGAAATAGGTTTATGTTATGAAATTTTTAGACATTACAATGTGAATTTCATATGCTTATAAATTAGGGTTAGTTTTAAAGTATGATTTTTGTCAAATGGAACATACATCTCTTGCATGCTATGGGTTTCCCAGCCGCTCAGGTTTGGATCAAGTGCAGTTTAGACAACAACTAAGTTTTGGATAGAGCGCCCAACTAGTCGTGTAGAGTTGTAGGTTTTGTTAGACAATGAGAGGAGCTCTTGGGAAGTAAGGAAGATGTGCGCCTAGTCTCTTCTTAAGATGGGGTTCCCATGTTGAGCTTGGGAAACAAAAGAAACACCTAGTAGTAGAGAAAATGACCCTCTAATGGCACACACACCCAAAAACTAAATTACACACCATGGTAAGGTGAAATTCGACCCAACAATTATTTAAATGCCCGACAAACAAAACTGGATGCCTATGACAATGGAGAATCAACCCATTGAAGAATTTGTGAGCCCAACCATTTCTAAGAACACCCAAGCATTAAGAAATCCGCTCAGCAATGGAGTTTTGGTCTGTGGGGATGTGTAATATCTATATATGGAATAAATGTCCTACAATTTGACAGAACGTGACCTTATAGAGGGGAGAGTTAGACTTGCAAGTGAATTAAATTCCCAGGTATGCAAACAACCTCACAACACAAAGAGAGAAAAATTCCATTTGCTGAAAACAAGGGCTAGAAGTGGAAACTAGTGTAACACCTCTTTTATTCTGGCCCTTTATATTGAGATCAAAAAAAAATGGATGGTATAGGATATTTGTCTCTTGGGATTATCTATACAATGGAAGAGTATTGTCTCTCAAAAATAACATAAAATCATAATAATGTGAATCAATTTCGAAGCAACAGATATTACAATTACATTGAAAGTCATCCTTATTATTGATTAATCAAAATGAAAGAAGTATTTTTTTCACACAAGATTAACC
Source organism: Picea mariana (assembly GCA_032191745.1). Taxonomy (NCBI): domain Eukaryota; kingdom Viridiplantae; phylum Streptophyta; class Pinopsida; order Pinales; family Pinaceae; genus Picea; species Picea mariana. Next base: position 18,797 of record JASDQU011028210.1, read on the forward strand.
CCCAAATAAGTTACATAGCTTCCATTAGAGGATAACCAACAAGCTACATTAAAACACAATGGAAAATTTAACCACAACACATACGGAAAAAAAACTCATTCAGACATGATTTTTACCTTGAAACCCAAATTAGGAAAACAACTTGAATGGTGCTCAATATATTCTTCTCCTGCATGTCTACAAGTTTTTACGATGCTCTCCTAATCCTTGGCCAAAAATCCCTTTGGAAATGAGAGAGATTGAAGAGATAACGAGATCTAGGGGGTAAGAGAAGGACAACAACCATGGATCTTCACTTCTTGTTCCTTATCCTTCTCTCCTATCCTTATCCTTGTCATTTTTTAAAATTATTTTTTTTAAAATTTTTTATTACCTCCTTATTTGGATTATTCCACATAAAATTGCATTGTTTTACATTGATTTATGTGGATTAAATAATACATTCTGATTGTCAATATGTTTTGCAGGTCCTAAGTTGTATCCACTCTTTATTTTAGATCCCTTTCAGATCATGACTCCCCATTGAGAGGATTTTTGGTCTCCAACGGATCAAGGAAATCAATATGGATAATTGTTTTCTACTTCTTTATAATCCGGCTTTGACATTTTCTCCTAGATACAACTATGACTTTGACTCTGGCTCTGGCTCTTAGCTCTGCCTATTGGCTCTGGTCCTCGGCTATGGCTTTGGATTTGGTTGTCGCTCACTTGAAATCTTCTCATTGACTCTCATCTTTGAGAAATATTAGAATACAAACTCTAGACTCAACACTCATTCCCATCTCCCTCTCTAACTTGGATATCGTCTATCTTAGTAGTCACGAAGCCAAGTCAAATGTTGGTATTCTTGTTCAGTGTGATCCCAACATGCTGCGATCACATATCAGTCTTATGAAAGGAAGTGACATTGCCTTCTTCTTCTAGGATCGATTGCTTCTTGGTATGGAAACAAATCTCAAGTGCCTAAACATGCTTGCAAGGAATATCATGGAGTCCTCAAGATCTCCTCTATAATCATTGACCTTCATGCACCAACCTATAGCATAAATCCACGTTGGGGTTCTTCAAATGCAATACCAGAAACAAGAATTGGATTGTGGATGCTCTAGGCATCAAATTGTTTTCATTCTTGTTTGTTTTTTCTCTCTCTCTCATTGCACAACTTATTTCACTTGGAATGGATATGCAAGTAGATCTTCATCTTCTTCAATATTCACTTTCCACACCTTTCTCCTAGCAGTGCAATTTCTAGGGTGAAGCTCTGGGTGAAGTCATCGACACTTTGCTTCCCAATGTACACTCAACTTGAATTGGTGGAAAAAGTTCATGTGGTTGCCACAAGGATTTCTTGTCATACTCATCCTCTCCACATGCCTCTGTGTATGTTGTTGGATTGGAGAATCCTTCTTATCATTCAACTTCTAGAAACAATCAGGCCTACAAAACATGTCTTGCTTCTTCCAACAGGCTTCCTCACAATGGCCTTTCTTTCTACAATGTGAGAATGTATCTGCATACCAACAAATGTCTATGGTATGGACTCTCTTCTTGCAACAATGACACATGAGAAATTTCTTGTTTGACATAGACTCCTTGGTCTTCTTATTCTTCTTACTCTGCCTAATTGGTTTGTTTCTTTCTCTGAGTGTAGGTGTGGGGATGAGTCTGCAAACTCTCGTCATCACTTCTCTCCTTAAATCTACAACAAGTTGGTTGAGGTGGTGGTGAGTTGACACCTTCACTCACTGCTGCTACTCCTTATCCTGGTGAGAAAACCAACTCTGGCATGTCGATTTCCTTCATGAAAAAGGTTTTCTTGATGGTGATGTAAGTTTCACTTATACTTAATCCTAGGCCTTCATGCTTGACCCATGGTGTAGCTACAATGTGGATCAAGATGCCTTGTCTCCTCTTGTTTATAATTTTTCCATCATAGCCTATTTTCCTTAGAATTTTAGAGCTAATACCCCTAGTATTGTTCTTGAATTCACTAATCTTCTCTCAAGAGATGTCTACGAAAGGTGAGCTTAGCAAGGTGGTTTCTGACATAGTGCTAGCATCTGCAGTGGAAATGGAAGGTTTCCTTGCTTCTCTATTCTCTTGGAAAGCTTATTGAACCCTTTCCAGGGCCTTATCCTTCTCCTCCAACTCTTGTTGTAGCCGGGTCATCATCTACATAAACCTACCCTCTTTCCATTTATCCATCTGGATGACCTTCTCATCAAGGTATACAAGTTGTGCTCCATGCTTTTCCCGATATGTCCTTACTATAGTGAGGGATTCTTGGCCTTATTTAAATTTATTCTTGAGAAATGGCAGCAATTTAGTAAAATTCTCCATGTGCTTCTTTATCTCTTCCTTCCTCTGGTTAAACATATTAGCATGTGATTTCAAGCTCTTGTTCTCTTCTCTAAGCTTGGCATTGTTGGCTTGTAAATATTCCAACTTATCTTCGCTTTCTTTTCCCATGTTGCGGTCTGCAACATTTTGTTCATAGTTATGAAAGCAATGTCTCAGTCAAGGATGCAACTATTGTGATACCATCTGATCCGTAATCAAGGGGCTCATATCCCACTTGCTTCACCAACATGAATTATTTTCAAAATTTGATTTCTAAACTCTATTTGAGATTTGTCTCTGATAAGCAAGGTCTTCACTCAATGTAGCCTGCACACATCAATTATCTAACATTGAAAATGAAAATCTAGGCTAATAAGCATCAAACCTCTACAACACTCCATCACTAAGAGATTAGTATAGTCTATTGTTTACTATGCCACTTAGGTCACTAAGTTGGCTGCAATGCTCAATGCATTTCTCAGTGAAACTACCTTATGGTTATTGTATTAATTAACTAAGTCATTATTTAGTTGTTATAATGATTAATGAAACATATTAATGGGCATGAGTAACTCAATCACCCATTAATGAGACCCTTATAATAATGGAAACACTTCTACACATGGTTGAGCAAGCGGATAATCCAGGTAGCAATTAAAACCCTTTTTATTAATCAAAGATACCTAGGCACCTATATACACCAATGGATTACATCTTCATTCACCACCTTCACTTAATCATGACGATTACATTCAATATGGAATCTCTCCCACAAAGGAGTATCATAATAGTCTGTGGCATTGGATTTCACATCAACGTTACACTAATGCTCAAGATGGATGCTCCATGCCACCTCTAGACCCTGGGTGAATGAGGAAAAGTGAGCAGAGGGTATGCCTATCCCAAGAAGACAAAGTGTGGGTGTCCATGAAGCAAAAGAGACATTGGAGATAGGTCTATGGTGTGAAACATTTAGACATTACACTATACATTTCATACGTTCAAAAATTAAGGTTAGGGTTTAGGTATGATTGCCGACAAATGGAATGCACATCTCTTGCAGGCTATGGGTTTCCAAACCACTCAGGTTTGGATCAATTGCAGCTTAGACAATAACTAAGCTTTGGATAGAGCACCGAACTAGTTGTGTAGAGACATAGGATATGTTAGATAGTGAGAGGAACTCGTGGAGAACAAGGAAGAGGTGTGACTAGTCTCTTCTTGAGTTGGGGTTCCCACATTGATCTTTGGAAATAAATGAGACACCCATCAATAGATAAAATGACCCTCTAATGGTACACACACCCAAAAACTAAATCACATGCCTTGGTAAGGTGAAATTCTAACCAATAATAATTTAAATTGCCAACAATCAAAATTGGATGCCAAGGACAATGGAGAATCGACCCAGTGAAGAATTTGTATGCTGAACAATTTCTAAGAACACCTAAGAATTAAGAAATTTTCTCAGCAATGGATTTTGGGTCCGTGGGGATGTGTATGGTCCAAAGATGGAATAAATATCCCACAATTTTACAAGACGTGACCCAAATGGGAGATTTCAACATGTAAGTGAATTAAACACCCAAGTATGCCAACACCCTCGCAACACAAAGAGAGAGAATTTGCATTTGATGAAAACAAGGGATATAAGTGGAAACTAGTGTAACACATATTTTATTATGACCCTTGATCTCGAGACAAAAAACAAATGGATTGTATAGGAAATTTTTCTATTGGGATTATTTGTACAATGGAACATTATTGGCTCTCACAAATAGCACAAAATCATAATAACATGAATCAATTTCGAAGCAATATTGATCACAATTACATTTAGATTCATCCCTATTATTGATTAATAAAACTGAGAGCAGTAATTCCGTCACATAGGATTAAACCCAAAATAAGTTACAGAGTTTCCATTAGAGGATAACCAACAAGCTACAATAAAACACAATGGCGAATTTAACCATAGCACATAAGGAAGAACAACTCAATGAGACATGATTTATACCCTGGAACCCAAACTGGGAAAACCAGTCGAATGGTGCTTAGCATATTATTCTTCTTTATGTATGCAAGTTTTTACAATGATATCCTCCTCGTTGGCCAAAAATCCCTTTGGAAATGAGCAAGAGTGAAGAAATAGGGAGAGCTAGGGGATATGGGAAGGCCAACGACGATGATTGTTTACTTCCATTTCCTTATCTTTCTCTCCTATCCGTTTCCTTGGCATTTTTTAAATTATTTTTCTTTAACTTTTATATTACCTCCTTATTTGGCTTATTCCACATAAAATTGCATTGTTTTACATTGTTTTATGTGTATTACATAATACATTATGGTTGTCAATCTATTTTGCAGGTATTGAGTCTTATCCACTCTTTAGTCTAGATCCATTTTAGATCAACGACTCAACTTCCAGTTTCTAGAAAAAATGTGGTTGGAGTAGGGCTCTCATTAGGGGAAATTCGAGGTCCAAAATTGACCTCCTAAGGAAAATAATAGTTAAAATAATAAAGTAATGGTTATGGATTTTGAAAGGGAAGGAAAGAAAACTAAATTTTTTAATCATATTTTTGACTTATCTCATTATAGATTTACTCGAATTTCAAGTGTAGGCACTCATTGGATGCAAAATTTAAGTATGCATTCAATGAGTGCCTACATTTGAAATTTGAGTAAACCTATAAGAAGGTAAGTCAAAATTCTGATAAAAAAAGTAGTTTTCTTCCTTTCCCTTAAAAAATATTTAACCTTATGATTAACATCATCATCTTAAATCCTATTGGTTCTTTTAAAGTTGATTTTAAGAGTAAATTTTTTGTTTTTAAATCTATTTTTTCCACAATATTTATTAACCACTCAATGATATAAAATCACATATTAAAAATATTAAATATACATAAATACATATTAGAGGAAAAAAAAGGCCACCCAAAAAAATATGGCTATTTTTTAAATGCAATATTTAAAACCTATCAAAGAGGAAATGAATAAGCTCATAGAGTTAGACCATGAACATAACCAAAGAGCCTGGAACCTCATAATTTTTGGTATAAAACTACAGAAAGATGCAGACACATTAGCAATAGTCAAGGAGGAATTAAAAAAAAAAATCACAAATTGAAACAATTGTCCTTATAGAAGAAAAAAGGTTGGGAAAAGCAATTGAACATAAAGATAGGTTGATTTGAGTTATGGTAATCTCTAATTCCCATAAATATGCCATAATTAATAAAAAAATGAGCTTAAAAGGGTTTGGAATATTTATAAATGAAGACCGCATTCCAAAAGATCAAGCTAAATTAAGGAAGGAGGTTCAAAAGGTAAAGGAAACCAAAAAGGAAGGAAAATGGGAAATAATTAGGAACCAAAAAGTTATTATTAGGGATAGATACCAAAAGAACAATGATAAATAACAATTTGGGACACTCTAGATCCTATTTTGAAACTGTTGTGGTTTTCCATGGAGTAAAAGGCCTATACTAAGTTGGATCTCAAGTGACATTGACATTTTTCTCTTGGTTGAAACTTGGGAGCATGAATAATTTAAGCTCCCTAATATCGAGGGATTTTGGTGGTCCACATGGAACAACAAGTCCTCCTATAGAGGGATTGGAGGCATAACATGTTACATAAAAATGAACATCTCTCCTCACATCTGACTTCATAAGAAATATCCTCCCAATCAATACATCTAGATGGAGATATCTGATATTAATACTAAGAATATTTATATAGAAATATGTTATTTATCACTTATTAACTCTACTTTTTATACAAAAAACAATCTAGATAGTAATTGTCCCTACAAAATCTTAGAGAAAGATATCTACAATATGAAAAATGAAGGAAGTATCCTCTTGTTAGGAGATTTTAATGCTAGAACTACAACCAATCAAGCTATTGTTTTAAGCAATGACTCCAACCCTAATCCTTTTTGGATAGATGAGGACTGTGTCTTAGCTAACAGGTACAAAACAAACTCTGAAGACATGATGTGATGTACCCAGCCACCAAGTTGGGCTAAGGTACTCCAAAATGCTATCCAAGAGCATTCTAATTCCACTATATAATGTGCCCAATCACCGACAGATTGGGTCGCGCTACTGCAAGTCTCATTTCAAGAACCGAGTTCAATCTCTAATAGCATTTAACTAATAGAGAAACACAAAAGAAATGAAATAACACTACATGCAATAATAAATATTCATGTTAGGCTTAAAGTATTTCTTAATCATGTCATGCACATCCATAACCAACAAGTAGACACATTTAAGATACATATATTAGAGATAATAATCAATACATAATGGAAATAAATATGAAAGAAAAGGAAACCATGATAGAGAGCACTTATCTTAGACAACCAATCACCAACTAACTGCCGACCAAGGACATTCCACCCAATCTTAGACACAACTGTTCCAAATCTCAATAGTGTTGGAGATATTACACACTCACCTATAATTATTTTCCTAAGTTTTACCATCCAATGTTGAGAACCCTTCCTTAGATGAGAATATTCCCCTACAAAATAAGATGTTCCTCTTCAGTTTAGAGTCAGTTACACTCAATTAAACTTAATTATACTAGTGGAAGTCGTGACTCAGTTAACTGATGATTACATGGATCGGTTAACTAGGACTAGGTGGCAGTTCACTCCAAACGTCTATCAATGAGTGTCTAGATCTCTCTAGATCGCTACTATGGCACATTAGTTACTCATGTATCCTATATATATTGTAAATTATTCACTCTTTGAGTGTGGAATATAGTTAATGAGAATTCTTCCATTTTTTCTCTTTTGCTTCTCTTTTCTCATATTTTCTCTGCAACTGTGTATGTCAATTCCTAGCTAGATCTATTCTGTGCAGGTTCAACACATTTACAAATAGCAGGTCACCCCTGAGCTAGGGATATGAATCCATAAGGACGGGTTCTAGAGAGACACTCAACTTCTCAAACTAGTTAGCACTCAATCTCTCATAGGTTTCTCAACAAAAAACAATCCAATGTACACCAACTCTCTTCTCTCCAACTTGCACAACCCAAAGACAATGAACCCCCTTCATTTCCATACAATTCCTTGGAATATCCACTTCTTTCTAGGGATCTAGTGCATCTGGTCCAAAATCTCCATGTCGGGACTCTCAAGACTCACAACTGTGAATCAATTTTATCACATGCCAATGCCCTTCAGGCATATAGGCACCATTTCATGAATGGAGTATACAAACAATTACTACATCCAACAAAACAATGGATTTTTTATTCAACAGTTCATTAACATGTCCCCACCAAGAACCATAACGAATGAATTAAATTATTGATTGAAAGATCAAATGAGGAAGAGAAAAAGAAAAGGAACCCCCAACAACCCATAAGAGTTGTTTATATAATTACATGCAATCAAGAACCACATGGAATTTTCCCCAATAATCTCATGTAACTACTTCTTTCTCTCTAAATTCCAATATGGGTAAATAAAATATAATATAAAGACTTACCTCCTTTAGATCCATCTCTTGTGGAATCATATCCCCCTATAACTCTCGTCCTCGTCTATCTTGCAACCAATGATGCATTTTATTATTAATAATGATCAAAGCATTACATTTCCTAGGAAATCCAACCTCTTTTAATCGTTTGGGTGCTCCAGTATTTCATCAAATAAATAAAATACATTATTTAATATGGGGATTCAGAACCGGGGTATTACATTCCCCTCCCCCTTATTTTGGCACTGTCCTCAATGCTTATACAAAACATAAATCAAAATTTCAAATTTCTTTAAAAAGTCATGGGTATTCTACCCGCATGACATCTTCATGCTCCCAAGTAGAATCTTCAGGACCGTAGCAGATCCACTGAACTTTTACCAGTTCTATGACTTGATTCTGGAGAATTTTGACTTTTATGTCCAATATGTGCACCAACTAGATGTGAAAGTCTCCCTCTGACTCCACCTGAATCATGTACATACTTTTTCAACAAAGAGAGATGAAATACATTATGCACATTCATGGAATTAGGCAATGCAAGCATGTATGCAACTAGCCCTATTTTGTCCAATATCTCAAATGGACCACAAAATCTGGTTGCTAGCTTTGTACAACTACCCAACTTCAATGAAATCTTCTTGGCCTTCACTTTCAAAATCACATTCTCTCCCACTTTAAATTCTCTAACTCTCCCGCTCTTATCTGCATAGCTATTTTATCTATCTTGTGTTTCCTTCAAATTTTTCTTAATTTTAACCATTTTCTCTTCCATATCCTTGAGAAATTATGGTCCAAGTACTACTTTGTCTACTGGGTTGTCCCAAATTACTAGAGTATTGCATTTCCTACCATACAAAGCTTCAAATGGACTCGTCTTCAATGAAGCTTGATACCCATTATTATAGGAAAACTCAACCAAATGCAAGTAATCTTCCCACTTAGATGGCTTATCCATCACATACATTCTCAACATGTCTTCAATCACTTGGTTGACTCTTTTTGTCTTCCCATTTGAATATGGATGATATGTTGTGCTAAAATCTGGATTTGTACCAAATCCCTTAAATAATCCTCTCCAAAAGTTTGAACTAAACTTTGTGTCTCTGTGTGAGACAATTTCCTTAGGTATCCCACACAACCTAGCAATTTCCCTCATGTAAATTTCGACAATATTAGTTGTTGTATGGGTCATATTTATAGGAAACAAATGAGAATCCTTTGTCAATTTATCAACCACTACCATTATTGAATCATGTTTCCTTGCTATTATGGGAAACTTAGTGATAAAATAAATGGTTACCACTTCCCATTTCTTCTATGGAATTGGTAATGGATGTAGAAAACCAACTAGGTGTCTATGCTCAACCTTCATTCCCTAACATTCCATACATATGGAAATGTAATCAACAACATCCTTCTTCATTCCTGGCCAAAATAATTGGCTTCTTACTACTACAATTGTTTTCTGGTAACCAGGATGTATGGCATATGGAATACTATGCATTTATTTTAATACAAAATTCATAATTTCTCTGGAATTAGGAACATAATTTCTATTCTTATGCATAATTAATCCATCTTCCTTGATCTCATACTCTTTAATTTTATGCTATACATTTTCCTACTGTAAACGTTCTTTTACTTGTAAGTAATGTTATTCTGTAACAACAACATCTAAAATTCTGTTCTTCAAATATGATTGTTATCACCAAAAAATTGCTCAGATAAATACAAACAATGGATGAAAAAACTGGTAGCACAAGTACAACATACTACCATTAATTATAGGATGATGACATTCAGTTTGGAAAGATAATAAAAAAACTATGCAAACTGGTCTTGAAATTCCACACACATTCAACAAAGATAGCGTGTGCACATCCGCACAAGCTAACACAGTGTATAGCATGCATAGTGCGCGCCCCACATAACTGTCAAACGACAAACCCACGTGGATGTGGAAATTGTGCATTTATGATTTTGTTCAGGTCTCAACCACTTCTGGGATGAAGAGGATCTCACCCATACCCAAGATCGCCCTAAAATTCTTCCTTGGGATAATTGAAAGGGATGGGAGGTACCTTCAAAGATCACCCATTCACACTTGAAACTAGTTGTGAAATATCTTGTCATCCTCCTATAAATAGATGGTCATTGTATGAAAAGAAAAAAAAAATCTATAGATTTGTTATGCTGTTCAAATTATCTTAGAGAAATCCATCTTTACCTTGAGCCATAGGTTGAGAAAGTGTAACATTGTGCAATATTTACACCTCTTGTGAAGCGAAGCCTGGGGAAATTTTCATCATTGTAAACTCATCATTGGATAGTGATAGCCCTATTTTTTGAGGGATCAAAGAGCCCTACCTTAGGAGGAATAGGGGATTCATAGTCCCATATTTCTCCTCTTGGTGCACTCAATTCAAATATTTAGTTCTATTGGGTAACCATATTGTTAGCACTTGGTAAATTGTTGGGCTGAAGAGAAACAATCTACCAAAGTAACCTACAAGCCAACTTTAATACTGGAAACTGGCCTTCCCAATCTAGAGAGAGCTCTCTTTGAGACCTAGTCTCTGATAGATAATAGATTTGAACTAACGACTAGATTAAGATGCTTGAGAAAGTATTTTTTAGTTTCACTGGCAAGGAAGTATAGTGCGTTTGGGCTATGGAGTCAACCCCCTAAAAACAAGAGAAATCAATGACTAGTAAGGGAAGCTTTGAGAGGATAAAGGATAAATAGGTAATGGTATTTTAGTTTCAATATCTTTGCGTATGGCGAAAGAAAGGATAAACATAAAGAAAATCATAGCACCATTAGAGCTGAATTCTGACCTGACTTAGAAGAAAACACCGAGTTTAAATGGTCGAGTCTAAAGCATCACGAGATTAATTTTAAACCCATTAAATATTTCCAATTTAAATGAATGAAACAAACATGAATTTGCAGGAAACAAGAAGTACATACGAAGATAGGATCACAATACATCAAACCACCACCACTAGAATCTTTTCATCAAAAGATTTAGGACCTATACATTTATATTTCCATCAAATTGAAAAAATTACTTTCACGAGTGCCCTGTCTACACTACTTTTCCAACCCGAATTACATAAAAATGATCCAATATATAGAAAACTAACGCCCTCCTAGGATGCTATGTTTGAACTACTTCCCCCTAGAATCTTGATTTCACTTCTCCCCTGGACAACCTTTTGAACAAAGTTACTAAAAATAGAAACCTGACTGCACCAAATTATAACATAACCAACATATTCGTTTCAATCATTTGGTCATGAGTAAGATTCGACCATTTGCTTGTAATAAATCAATGTTTTCTTCCAAGGGGTGCTCGAGTAATCATGTGTACTGCTAGAAACTCTATCACCTTTCTATAGCGGACTCTGGTTGCTGCTGCGCGATCACTGGCTATAGCATGTGCCTGGTGAGTTTGTGTAGAGGATGTCCATTTGTGGTCTCTCGTGCAAATCCAAGTGGCAACAACAGTTGGGGACCATGCATCTCTTTCAAAACTTGCATGCATTTCATTAATACCCTCCTTTCTCATTAGGTAAGCTTACATCATTTGTGTAGCGAATATTCACTATGCAAGTGTTGCATCAGACTTCTTGTTAATGTAAGAAATCAGGATATGTACAAAGAAAGATTCCATGCCACGACCCAAAAAGACAAAAAATGGGCTCTCTTACTCATGTCCCCGACATCGCCTACAACCTTAAATCTCTGATTGTTTTTCTTAAATACCATTTTTGTTTTCTCAAAATCTTCAACTGTCTCAACAAAACCGTGTTTCTTTTCAGTTTTGATTGAGAATTGGAGAGAGCTGCATATGCATTATCAATAGTTGGTCTACACTCTTTGAAAATTTCTGTGATTTTTTCCTCTGACATCCTTTGTTCCTCCCTAAGCTCAATGATTGCATTTTGGTCTTCTCTGAGATGTTTCTTAAGCCAATTTACATTCTTTTATCTCGTTGTGGGCGAGGTAGAGGGTAATTGACCTTCTCGACTCCACGACGCTGGTGTTTCAATAGTATTTTTTTCTAGATGTCTTCTTAACTCTCTGTTTTCTTGATAAAATTGGGCTATAACGTGTTGTGCTTTCTTTAGTTGTTGCTTCATTTCCTAAGAATTTGAATCTTTCTCACCTAACTCCACCTATCTTTCATCAATTCCCTTGTTCGTACCTTCAACAAGCTCTAGATGAACAATGTGCATTGGAAATATCTTGGCAGAGGACTTGGTTCTTGATTTACTGGGAGCTTGGATCTCTTCATTTTTTTTAGTCAATCTTGACCTTCTTTTCTTCTGGGATGTTGGCTGGCGGAATGACAAGTCTTCTATTTTTTTCCCTTTTCTTTTTCCAGTAACATCTTCCTTTCTCACCTATGAACTGTGAAGCGTTGTTTCCTATCTATATAGAGGAATGTCTCCTTTGGGGTCTCTAGGGATTTTAGCCAAAATCAGAAAATAATCCCATTCCTTTTTCAAATGTCTCAATTATTCAACCACTAACATCTTAATTAATGAAAAATGGAATAAATTGTTCCCTGATTGATCAATCTTGTCTTGGACACTATCCACCATATTTCCCAGGCTTTGACACAAGAAGAAAGGTAAGTTTAAGGGATTTTCCCCTTTGAAGTCCATCATTAAACTGATGTGATATGGATACACCCTGTCGAACCTTCCTTCACATGTGAAATATCTTCTGATTATCTTCAAAAGTTTCTCGAAAGGCTCCAGGAAATACTAGCTTGGAATGTCGGCTCCAATTTTATTATTTTGACATTCGGGCTTGATGAAGTCCATATAACATGAAATTTCTAAAGGCATTCCTTTAAACCATT
>JASDQU011028211.1:8485-20630 GCA_032191745.1 Picea mariana
GAAGGACCAGGTAAATAGTAAATACCTATCAAGTCGTTTGGAAACCCTAGTAATTATTCACCGCCAAAGCCGTGCGACACCATCCGAGTTTTTTCTGCTCTGAACAGGCGGCTCCACCAGGCTAATAACTGTAACAAATTCTAGTTTCTTCTGCTCTGAACAGGCGGCTCCACCACTCACATCTCTTGCCCTTTTTTCCATTCCGTCGAGGGGAAATAAGCACAAAAATTCAATATATGTAAACCAGGCCTTGGGGAATTAGATATTTTCGGGATGGTCACTAGATAGTGAACTTTGTAGTTCTCACGAATGAACCAATGAACTAGACAAGTAATAAAGCTATGATTTTAAACTTGGGCACTGGGCAGATCCCATACAATATATACCAAGTGTGAGGGCCAAAATGTAGCTACCCAATGCCCATACCACAAAATCTGGGCGAATTAAACCATAAACCTCGATTTTACCAAATGGCAGGGCGAAGAAGCTATCAAAAATTCCCATACTTCTAGAAATTTGGCTAATGGAAGCTTGTCCCTCCAAATTGCAGGGGAGAAATATAATTTTTTTCCTCAATCTCTCCTAAAAACAAGGGCTAACCCTGTACACGATTTTTCCCCTAAAATAAATTACGGGCTAATGATATAAGTTTTAAAAAATCACTTTAATACAAAAAATTCGCCCAATAAAAAATTGGAAGCCCCTAAATTTCGCCCATGAGCGAAATTTCGCCCCTAAAATCATCTATGGGTTTAACCTATATCTCAATATGATGGAGATATTGAGGCAGCCTAGTATGATAGAGATGTTGAGGCCTAAAGTATGTAAGTATGTGATGTTGGAATTACACGTTAAAAATTGGATCTCTCTTGGTGATTGATAGATCCAAGTTTGTTTGATAAATCCAGATTTGATCATCTAATCTTGATTTAACATGGATAAATCTAGATTTAACATAGATCTACTATGGTAAAGATAATATGAAAATACATTGTAACCTTTTTCCAGGAAAAATTAGCCCAATTATATTATCATATAATTTTTACACATCTCAAATTTCATCAAAAGGAGATTCCTTCTACATTGTAACTTATACTATTTAACTTTTTACCAAAATATTTTCAACAACTTTAAAAAATGATAATATAAAATAATTTGTTATAGAAATCTTTTTGTTTGAATTTTTTAGTTATATATATATATATATATATATATATATATATATATATATATAATTTACTTAAAAAAAATTGGAGTAAAATGATTTATTTAACCTAATTCATATTATATCAGAAACTAAATTGATTATATTTAACTCATTAAAAATTGGCTAAGGTCAAACATTTTATTAGTTGATATTTCAATATTTTATGTTAAGCTAAAAACCTTTATAATTCATAATCTATTAAAAACTAAAATGATTATATTTAACTCATTAAAAATTGGCTAAAATCAAAGATCTTGTTAATTGATATTTCAATATTTTACGTTAAATTAAAAACATTTATAAAGATAAAACCTTACCTCTTACTTAAAAAATAAAATTAATATAAAACATAAAGGAGATACACATAGTTGCACAAAATTGTAACCTCCCTATTACTCAGGAAGGCATATCCCTTTAAATTATCATCTAGTAGACAATATCACTTATATTTATAATCACCTCTTTTCATGACAAGGGAAGGGTTAGAATATTGATGTTAAATGAATTTAAAGCCTAAGTTAGATCTCAAGGCTAGATCAATGGTACACATCTAATTTAATGCTAAAATTCTTAAAAAATTCATACTTAAGTAACGAGTTAATAAAAAGGGATTAAAAAAATTCACATAAGTATAAGGTTATTGTTTTAAAGAGAAGAGAGCGTGACAAGTTTTTTTTTAACAAAAGAAAAGAAGAGAGAAGAGATTTGATAATGGTTTTTCACTATAAATTAATGTTTTGTGTTCATTGTGATTTTTGTTATTTATTTGAGTTTCTAACATGATTATATAATCTTTGGTTGAGATTATGTTGATGTACAGATGATTTAAGTAATTATTTGGGTTATTTTAGGAAAAGATTTAATAGATCTTAAATTTTGTGGTTTTTATCAAAAACTAAAATCTACAATTTTCAAGCCATTTTTAAAAATATATTTGGGCCCTCTTCATATTGTAGATCTCATTCAATCTTCCTAATACATATTTGAAGTCATGATTTTGAGTTGTTGTTAAAAATTCAAGTAATCATTTGGGTTAAATTTTAGGAAAGATTTAATGGATTTCAAATTTTGTGGTTTTAATCAATAACTGAAATCTACAGTTTTCATGTCATTCAAAGAACTTATTTGATTAAAATTTCCCAAACAAATTTTGGGTCTTCTTCATATTATAGATTTCATTCAAGCTTCCTAATGCGTATTTGAAGTCATGATTCTAAGTTGTTAAAAAATTATGGCTCCAACAAGATTAACGACCAAGCTGAGTATTGGAAGCACTTTGTCCTCCCACCACATACCATTATGAACCTTAATATTTTTTTTCAAAATATTTAATCTAAGATTTCTATAAACACATTAAATGACAAATATATTATTTAATAGTATGTCTTCTCGATTCAAGAAGTTGTTTAAAGCATCCTCTCTATGGTCTTTGATATCTATGTTATTACCCATGGCATGAATCTTTTCTCAACTCATCTCATACAAAACTAATTGCTCTAATAGATGTATTGACCCCTAAAAACCCATATAAAAAAGAACTTTTTTTTCCAATTTAAGTTGTCACGGCCATAGGGATGGAATTCACTTGTATTTAACGGTTAAAAAATTCTCCTAATCATCAACTTTCTTCTTTAAAATCGTCAAAATTGGCATTGGAGTTGTCAAAACCATCAAATTTGATGAGTTGTTTGGTTTTGAAATTCCTACCCTAGTAGCCCTTTCTACCCTTTTTTCACATTTTGTCCTTTGATAAATAAGGAAATAAACTTCTCTTTATTTCTATAAATGAAATTTTTCATAACTTACTTAGTTAATAAGCTTGTTTGGTTCAAAGTTGATTCAGATTTTATGAGCAAAACAAAATGACTGCAAATTATTAATAGATTCTTAACACAAAATAACAGAGATACAGTAAAACTGGTTTTCTATTCAATAAGGAAATAAGTTGAAACTGTAAAATGCAGCAGAAACAATCTTGCTGGAATGGTGGTGACGTATCTCTAAGAAGAGATGTGACGCCTGCGCTAATTCGCAAGAAGATCATTACAATGAGGCTCTGAAGGCATTTTTACAATAAAAAAGAATGCCAAAAACCCTAGACATCCAAAAACCTAACCCTAGGAGATGAAGCGCCAAAAGTCATGCGGGCCCCATTTGGGTAAGTTAGTACATCAACTTCCCGGGGTCGTAACTTTTGCATACGATCTCCGTTTTAGGCATATGATAGCTCGTTGGAAAGGTATCGTCAAGGAAATTCATTTTGGGGGCTAAATCATGCCTTCGACTATCATTGAGAAGATTGATCCCAAAAAAACTTCATTTAGGCACTCAAAATGCCCCCGGAAGTTAAAACTGCTAAAAATAGTAAATTGCCAAAATTGGCAGAAAATTGTTTTTGAGCCAGTTGGAAAAGGTGGGTGGCCAACGATATCCACCTGGATCAATCCTCCCTCATTAGGAATCAATTGTCTCCATTGTGTTGACTTCCCCCATTAGATGAGGAAATTTCTGCTGAATTTGGCCCTGGGTGAGCCACTTTCCTTGGTGTAGGAGTTGCCTTGCATTGACAACTCGATAAAGATGGATCCTTTGTTGTCGAGTTCCCTTGATCTGTGTGTCCAAAATCTGATCATTGGATGCCTATTGTATGCAGCCGGGGTTGAGATCTGTTGGTGTCAACTGCTTTGCTACATCTGAGGTGTCCAATAATGGTGGGAAATAAGGGCAAAGGAGATCCACGTTGAACACTGGATGCAGGCCAAGGAAAGGAGGAATGTTTAGATCAAAAGCATTATCTCCCATGGCCTTGGTGATGGTGTATGGACCATAACAGAGTGGGAAAATCTTCTGATGGGGTCCTGTAAGGATTTCTTTCTGCAAGTGCAACCAAACTTTGTCGCCCACCTGAAACTTATCTGGCACCCGATGTCGATCATGGCGTTGCTTGTACTTGCCATTGGACTTCTGTAGGATATCCTGAACCTGTTGGCGGATGTGATGGATCCACTCAATGAACCAGGTGGCTTTGTCAGCTTCAGTTGGAGCAGGAGATGAGTCGGTCAAGGTAACCGCAAGGGGAAGTGCAACATCTATGGGACCCAATGGTTGGAATCCCAACCCCACCTAAAAGGGGTTGTGGTCAGTTGAGCTATGCAGGACTCAGTTATAGATATTTTGGAAATAGGGAAGGCTCTCATCCCATGTGCGAGGGTGCTTTGAATTATACATGCGAAGGATATGCACAATCATTCAATTGACGACCTCGGTTTGGCCATCTGTCTGGGGGTGGAAGGCCGTGGATTTAGTGAGCTTGGTGTCCAGAAGTGACCAGGCACTCGACCAGAATGTGCTGAGAAATCGACTGTCTCGATCTGAGAAAATGGTTTTTTGGATTCCAAAATGTACCCAAACTCGTTCAAAGAAGAGCTTGGCAGTGGCCTCTATTGTGATGTTCTTCTTGCAGGTAACCAGAATCACCATCTTAGAAAAGCGATCAACAACCAAAAAAACATATCCATTTCCTCACTTAGTGGACGAGAGTCCTGGAATGTAGTCCATTGAGATGGATTCCCATGGCCTGTCAGGAGTAGGAAGAGGGGTGTACAGACTATGTTTCTTAGTGGTCGGTTTGGCAATAACACAGACAGTGTAGGACCTGATATACTTGTTGACCTCCTATCGAAGTTTCGGCTAGTAGAAATGTTTATGTAGCATCGTCATTGTCTTTTCGACGCTGAAGTATCCTACCACCCGACTGTAGTGGGCTTCCCAGATCAGCTTCACTCTCTCTCTTGATGGAACAAAAATATGGCCCAGATGACACAACAACCCATCCTGAAGATGGAAATTATTGACAATTGCATTTGTACCCAACATTTGGTAGGTGGTGGTGAAGTTCGGGTCTGTCTCATAGAGTTGGGGCCTTCCAGAGGTCTCATGACCACAAGAGTCTAGCACCATGGTGAGTGTCGTGACTGGAGGTCTACTGAGGCAATCAGTGACGTGATTGGTGCTTCATGTTTATACTTGATGTTGAGGTGGAATTGCTACAAGTATGTGGACCACTTTTGATGGCGATCATTCTACAATTTTCCTTGTGTCTGCATGAACTACAGTGGCTTATGATCAATGTGGATGATTGTCTCCTTCCCAAGAATGTAATATCTCCACTGGAGGCAGGCTTGAATAATGAAGTACATTTCTTTGTCGTAAGTAGGGTACTTACAGACAACATCTGATAGTGTCTCACTATGATAGGCCACGGGGTGGTCGTGTTGAGTGAGAATGATGCCCAGTGCATAGTCTGAAGCATCTGTCTCGATCTCAAAGGGCTGTTGTAGGTCTGGTAGTGAAAGTACTAGGGCTGAGCACAAGCTCTGCTTCAAATCTTCGAACTCTTGTTGTTGGGACCGGCCCCACACAAATTTCTCCTTACCACCACCCCTGGTTATTTGGCTAAGGGCCCATGCTATATGGGAGAATCCCAACATGAACCTGCGGTAGAAATTGGCAAGGCCTAAGAAGCTCTGAAGCTCAGTGAGTGGGGTTGGGGCTGGCCAATCACAGATGAATTGGATCTTGGCTGGATCCACGTGTACGCCATACTGATCAATTATGTAGCCCAGGTAATGGACCCTGTCCATGCCAGAGGAGAATTTTTCCATGTTGGCATATAGCTTGTGTTGTCGCAGGGTGTGCAGAACCTGATGAATATGCTACAAGTGTTCGGTC
Source organism: Picea mariana (assembly GCA_032191745.1). Taxonomy (NCBI): domain Eukaryota; kingdom Viridiplantae; phylum Streptophyta; class Pinopsida; order Pinales; family Pinaceae; genus Picea; species Picea mariana. The sequence continues at coordinate 14,424 of JASDQU011028211.1, forward strand.
CAAGTCTTGCTATAAATGAGAATATCATTCGGATACACCACAAAAAAAGTATTGGTGATTGGTCGTAGGATATCGTCCATCATCCTCATGAAAGTGGCCAGAGCATTCATCAAACCAAAGGGCATGACCAACCATTCAAAAAGGCCTTCCTTTGACTTGAAGGCAGTTTTCCATACATCTATCTGTTCTACCGGGACCTGGTGGTAGCCAGACTTCAGATCAATCTTACTAAAGTATTTGGCCCTCATGAGTTGATCAAGGAGGTCGTCGATTCAGGGAATCGGGTATCGGTTTCTGACTTTGATTTTATTCAGAGCCCGGTAATCAATGTAGAGTCGCTAGGTCCATCTTTCTTCTGTACCAGCATGATTGGGCTCCCGCAAGGTGATGTACTGGGACAGATGTGCCCCTTGTGGAGAAGTTCTTGGATATATTGCTTGATGTCCTCATTATATAATAGAGAGTGACGATAGACTGGCCCATTGGGTAGCGATGCATCGGGGGTCAGATCGATGGGGTGCTTGACCTGACAGTGCAGAGGTACCTCGATAGGTGAGGAGAAGATATCTGAGTATTCTTTCATGACCTTATCTACTTGCTTCTGTTGTGTGGAGATGTCGGTCATAGAGACCCTAGATGTGGTTGTGATCTTTTGCTTATTCTAAGAGCGAATCATGAAGAAGACAAACTTCCCCATTTGAGGGATGACCTTCTTGCATTGCTTAGCAAAGATCAAGGAAATAACACTAGGTGGGACTGCCTCGGCCCTCAAGTATCCTCTACAAATTCCTGTTCAAAGTAATAATAACACTATGAGGCCTAGACTCATATATAGCATGATGTTTCAATAAATAAGGTTGGACCAAAAGAACATCACAAAATTTGAGAGGAGCAACATCACACAATACCTCGTCTTTGAAGGGCTTGATGTCGTATGACAGTCGGCACTGTTGGCTGACGCGGAGATTGCTTCCTTGGTAGAGCCATCCAATGTTGTAGGGTTGTGGGTACGGTGTTGTCGGCAGGGCCAGCCGCTTGATGACCTCTGATGATATGAGGTTCTTCTAGCTACCGCTTTCCACGATGAAGTGCAACGGGGTGCCTTTTACCCACATCTGTGAATGGAAGAGGCGTTCTCCTTCTTCTAACTCGTTTGGTTCACTAGGCTGGAGCTTGGTGGTAGCAATGGTGGCACTGGGTTCCACGCCAATGATATGTCTTCCCTTTTCTAGCTCTGTCTTAGAGTCTAAACCCACATCTGATTCAGAGGCTTTCACTTTGGCCACCAATGACTACTTTGAGTGGCAGTGAACAGTGTTATGCCAAGGGCTCTTATGGAAGTCGCACCACTTCCAGGTATCTTTCTTTGTCTTTCCAGTTTCCTTCTTTGCTTGCGGCTTGGACTTGCTTTCCTGATACTATCCTTTGTTTTGTGGGTTGGGGCCTCCCTTTCCTGGCTTTTTTTCTAAGGGGTTCCTAGGCCCAAATTGCAACATCTTTTATTTGAGATTCTGCTCAATTTTGATGACATATCGGTAGGTCGCGCCCAAGGATGAGATGTCCAAAAAATCCATTTCAGTCTAGATGTATCTATGCAGAGCGCCACAATAATTGAGCACTAGATGTCGCTTTGAATCTTTGATACCCAGCTTGGTGCACAAGGTATGAAAGATATTCGTGAAATCTGGCACTGCTTGGTCTCTTTCTTGCTACAATGTGGTCCATTTGGTATACAAGTCGTCATAACTTCTGACAGGGTAGTATTGTTCCTTAATAGAATCCCTGAAGGAATCCCAGGTGGTTGTGACTGTAAATAATGAGAGTTCCTCTATTTCCTTTTGATCACAGAAATTTTCCCACCAATCTTTGACATGGGGAACAACTTTGAGGAGTGAAAAAGTAATCTTTTCTCTATTTAAAAAGTTATGGACAGAAAAATACCCTTCTAGTAGATTCAACCACTTGTCTACAACATCTGCATCTATCTGACCTTCAAATATAGGAATATCGAAGTTTATTTGTACCTTGAAGGGGGTGGTGCCTCCGCTCGAAGAAGATGCATCACTTGTTGGTAGTCTCCGAAGGATTTGCATGAAAGTATCCATCATCTCGTTCCTTTGTTGTGTGAGGGATTCCTCAATCAATAGTTTGAAAGGATCTCATGTCCCATCATCTTTCTTTTCTCCTTCCATGAGAGGTCGCTTGGGTGTGCGATAACTTTTTTCCTCAAGAGAAACAAGCTCGAGACCCAACTCTTTGTACTCTGACCTCATTGGGGACATGCATTAAGACGACAAGGAACAGACTGCTCTGATACCACCGATCTAGATTTTATGAGTGGAACAAGATGACTACAGATTATTAATAGGTTCTTAACACAAAATAACAAAGATACAGTAAAACTAGTTTTTTATTCAATAAGGAAATAAGCTGAAACTGTAAAATGTAGTGGAAACAAGCTTGTTGGAATGGTGGCGGCGTATCTCTGAGAAGAGATGTGACGACTGCGCTCATTCGCAAGAAGATCATTACAATGAGGATCTGAAGGCCTTTTTACAATAAACAAGAATGCCCAAAACCCTATACATCCAAAAACCTAACCCTAGGAGATGAAGCACCAAAAGTCATGTGGGCCTCGTTTGGGTAAGTTAGTACATCAACTTCCTAGGGTCGTACCTTTTGCATATGATCTCTGTTTTAGGCGTATGATAGCTCGTTGGAAAGGTATTGTCAAGGAGATTCATTTTGGGGGCTCAATCATTCTTTCGGCTATCATTGAGAATCTCGATCCCAAAAAACCTTCATTTAGGCCCTCAAAATGCCCCCGGAAGTTATAACTGCTAAAAATAGTAAATTGCCAAAATTGTCAAAAAACTATTTTTGAGCCAGTTGGAAAAGGTGGGTGGCCACCGATATCCACCTGGAACAAAATTATTGGGTTAAATTCATGCATCATTTTAATGTTTTCTTCGTATCCAATACCATTAAACTAAATCAAAAATATTCTCATTCTACATTGTGCTAAAAAAGAAAGTTTTGAGATTTCGCAAGCATTACATTGAAAATCATATAAAGAAATATTTTGCATGGTTAATTAACATCATTAAGTTGTTTTATCAAATTATGTATTTCATAGAAAGTGGTCTTTAAATAGTGCAAAACACCTTTCTTGTGATAATGTTCGTAAAACTCTATGATTTCACCTAAGCTTTGAAACATGACATCATTATGAGATTTTTTCTTAAATTTAAATTAAATAGTTTCAATTATAAAATATGGACTTTAAGGACCCAAAAAAAATAATTAGTAGAAATTCATGGAAACTTATAAATGGTCAAGAAAACAAACCTAAAACTAAAAGAACTAAAATTCAAAAGCCAATGATCTCCCTTCTTCTATCAATACTACTCCAATTCTTTGTCCAGGTGCATTATATTTGACTGTGAATGTTTTACCAAAATCAGGTGTTGCCAATAGTGGTGTAGAAGACATGGCATATTTTAATAGTGGGAATGCCAAGGTATCCTCTGCATTCCATACAGATAAATTTTTATTCAAGAGAGATGTGAGTGGGTCTACAATGCATGCATAATTCTTAGCAAATTTCCAATAATATCCTATAAGACCCGAAAATATTCTAAGACTCTTAATGTTCTTAGGAATAGAACATTTTGTAATAACTTAGATATTTTGAGGGTCCACCTTAACCCCTTACCTTGAAACAATATGACCCAATTACTCTACTTCCTATTTCCCAAAAGAACATTTGGATCTTTTTAAATACAATTGATTGTTCTCAAGAATTTGTAGGACTTTATCCACATGTTTAATGTGGTCTTCCCATGATTTTCTATAGATAATTATATCATCAAAGAAAATAAACACATACTTTCTAAGTTGGGGTCAAAAAATGTTGTTCATAAGGCTCTGAAAAGTAGAAGGAGCATTAGCCAACCCAAAAGGCATGACCAAGAACTCATAGTGCACATCATGAGTTCTAAATTTTTTTTTGGGAATGTCTTCTTTTCTTAATCTGATCTGGTGGTATCCTGATTTAAGATATAACTTTGTAAAATAAGCCACTCCATGAAGTTCATCCAACAGCTCATCAATATTTGAAATAGGGAATTTATCCTTTATGGTGATTTTGTTTAGATCTCTATAATCAAGACACATCCTCCAAGATTATCTTTCTTCTCACCATCACTACTAGAGCTGAAAATGAACTCTTGCTTGGTTGAATAATATTCAAATCTAGCATGTCTTGTACTATTTTCTCAATCTCCCCGTTTTGTTGAAGAGGATATCTATAAGGCCTTTTATTAGGAGGAGTACTACCAGGTATTAGTTAAATTTGGTGTTCATGATATGGAGGTAACCCTTGAGAAATTTATTAGAATACCCTTTGGTGATTTTCCAAGGTGTATTTTAATTCCTCTAGAATATTTTCATCTTCTTGTTTTACTTTCATAGAATAAATTCTAACCACAACTCCCCTACTACTCTTTTTTAGGATCTTTTTCATTCTATGACCGATAATGACCCAATAAGGTCTATATTTTAACCCTTTGATTTCATATTTATTTCCTTCCAATTCATATCTCACGAATAATTCATTATAGTTTGTAGAAATTGTACCTAATGTTCTCAACCATTGAATCCCCGTAACAACATTTACTCCTCCAATTGGAATGGAATACATTGGGATTTCTAAGTTATATTTTCCCACACTAAGTTTAATATTGTGGAATTTTCCTACACAAACAATACTCCCTCCATTATAAACCAAAAATGTGTCACTGGATACATAAAACAATTGAGTCTCTCTGTTAATATGTTATCAATGAATTTATGAGTACTACCTAATTCAATAAGAACTATGGCCTTTTGCTTCTTAATGTATCCTGCAACATTAAGGGTTTGAGGCACTCACAAACCTACCAATGCATGAATGGATATTTCACACCTATCATGTTGTGCATAATTTCTACATCTATTTCCTACTCTTTTAAGTTCACAAGTTCTTCTTCCTCCCTTAGTATAGATGCCTCCATTTCCTCTTCATCATTATTCTCCAAGGTGAATTTTTTTATTTATTGAAATTTATGCCTTTTGACCATTTTTTATTACAACCAAAGCATAGTCCTTTTTGTCTTTTTTCCTTCATTTCCTTTGGTGATATTTGAGTAGGTTGAGGTAGGGTTGCCTTATGAGTCCTAAATTGATTTCTACTTCCTTCATATGTTCCTGTGGTATACTTGTGTATCAATATTATTGGCTTCAATATGAGGTAGGGTTACCTTATGAGTCCCAAATCTATCTCTACTTCTTGCATATGTTTCAATGGTAGACTTGTGTGTAGCTCTATTCTTGGCTTGAATATGATGCACAAATTGCATAGCCTCCATAATATTTTCAGGATGTTTTAAGAAAATATCATGTTTAATGTCATCCTTTAATCCATCCATTTAATCTTCCAATGTATGTTCATCACTTATGTTATCCACCCTTGTGGACAACACCTGAAATTATGAATTATAATCTTCAATATAGCCTAAGTGCTTGATTCTTTTCAATTGACTAAAGTAGTCTTTCTCCCAAACTTTTCCATATTGTGTGTCTAAGTCTCTTGTAAATAAACTCCAAGTATAATGATAAGAATGGGGGGTTATTTTTGGTACCCATTGATACCATTAATAGGGTTTCATCTCAAAGTAAAAGGATTCTATGGAAATCCTTTGCTTATCATCCATGATATTATGAAATTCAAAGTATTTGTCTATTTGGTTCACCCATGTAAAGACTTATGTTCCATCAAACTTATTTAATTCAATCTTGGGAAATTGGGCACCCTTAGGAATCAATCCATAATTAACTCCACTATTAGAGTTAAATCCACCTGAAAAATGATTATTATTTCACACCTAGGGTTTGAGGCACTCATAAACCTACCAATGCATGAATGGATATTTCACAGCTATCATGTTGTGCATAATTTCTACATCTTTTTCCTACTCTTTTAAGTTCACAAGTTCTTCTTAATCCCTTAGTATAGATGCCTCCATTTCCTCTTCATCATTATTCTCCAAGGTGATTTTTTTTTTTTTTTTTGAAATTTATGCCTTTTGACCATTTTTTATTACAACCAAAGCATAGTCCTTTTTCTCTTTTTTCCTTCATTTCCTTTGGTGATATTCGAGTAGGTTG
>JASDQU011028211.1:20680-31547 GCA_032191745.1 Picea mariana
GTTGAATAATACTCAAATCTAGCATGTCTTGTACTATTTTCTCAATCTCCCCGTTTTGATGATTAAGGATATCTATAAGGCCTTTTATTAGGAGGAGTACTACCAGGTATTAGTTAATTTTGGTGTTCATGATATGGAGGTAACCCTTGAAGAATTTATTAGAATACCCTTTGGTGATTTTCCAAGGTGCATTTTAATTCCTCTAGAATATTTTCATCTTCTTGTTTTACTTTCATAGAATAAATTCTAACCACAACTCCCCTACTACACTTTTTTAGGATCTTTTTCATTCTATGAGAGATAATGACCCAAGAAGGTCTATATTTTAACCCTTTGATTTCATATTTATTTCCTTCCAATTCATATCTCATGAATAATTCATTATGGTTTGTAGAAATTGTACCTAATGTTCTCAACCATTGAATCCCCGTAACAACATTTACTCCTCCAATTGCAATGGAATACATTGGGATTTCTAAGCTATATTTTCCCACACTAAGTTTAATACTGTGGAATTTTCCTACACAAACAATACTCCCTCCATTATAAACCAAAAACGTGTCACTGGATACATAAAACAATTGAGTCTCCCTGTTAATATGTTATCAATGAATTTATGAGTACTACCTAATTCAATAAGAACTATGACCTTTTGCTTCTTAATGTATCCTGCAACATTAAGGGTTTGAGGCACTCACAAACCTACCAATGCACGAATGTATATTTCACACCTATCATGTTGTGCATAATTTCTACATCTTTTTCCTACTCTTTTAAGTTCACAAGTTCTTCTTCCTCCCTTAGTATAGATGCCTCCATCTCCTCTTTATCATTATTCTCCAAGGTGAATTTTTTTATTTATTGAAATTTATGCCTTTTGACCATTTTTTATTACAACCAAAGCATAGTCCTTTTTCTCTTTTTTCCTTCATTTCCTTTGGTGATATTCGAGTAGGTTGAGGTAGGGTTGCCTTATGAGCCCTAAATTGATCTCTACTCCCTTCATATGTTCCAGTGGTATACTTGTGTATCTATATTATTGGCTTCAATATGAGGTAGGGTTACCTTATGAGTCCCAAATCTATCTCTACTTCTTGCATATGTTCCAATGGTAGACTTGTGTGTAGCTCTATTCTTGGCTTGAATATGATGCACAAATTGCATAGCCTCCATAATATTTTCAGGATGTTTTAAGAAAATATCATGTTTAATGTCATCCTTTAATCCATCCATTTAATCTTCCAATATATGTTCATCACTTATGTTATCCACCCTTGTGGACAACACCTGAAATTATGAATTATAATCGTCAATATAGCCTAAGTGCTTGATTCTTGTCAATTGACTAAAGTAGTCTTTCTCCCAAACTTTTCCATATTGTGTGTCTAAGTCTCTTGTAAATAAACTCCAAGTATAATGATAAGAATGGGGGTTTATTTTTAGTACCCATTGATACCATTGATAGGGTTTCATCTCAAAGTAAAAGGTTTCTATGGAAATCCTTTGCTTATCATCCACGATATTATGAAATTCAAAGTATTTGTCTATTTGGTTCACCCATGTAAAGACTTATGTTCCATCAAACTTATTTAATTCAATCTTGGGAAAGTGGACACCCTTAGGAATCAATCCATAATTAACTCCACTATTAGAGTTAGATCCACCTGAAAAATGATTATTATTTCACACCTAGGGTTTGAGGCACTCATAAACCTACCAATGCATGAATGGATATTTCACACCTATCATGTTGTGCATAATTTCTACATCTTTTTCCTACTATTTTAAGTTCACAATTTCTTCTTCATCCCTTAGTATAGATGCCTCCATTTCCTCTTCATCATTATTCTCCAAGGTGAATTTTTTTTTTATTGAAATTTATGCCTTTTGACCATTTTTTATTATGACCAAAGCATATTCCTTTTTCTCTTTTTTCCTTCATTTCCTTTGGTGATATTCAAGTAGGTTGAGGTAGGGTTTCCTTATGATCCCTAAATTGATCTCTACTTCCTTCATATGTTCCAGTGGTATACTTGTGTATCTATATTATTGGCTTCAATATGAGGTAGGGTTACCATATGAGTACCAAATCTATCTCTACTTCTTGCATATGTTCCAACGGTAGACTTGTGTGTAGCTCTATTCTTGGCTTGAATATGATGCACAAATTGCATAGCCTCCATAATATTTTCATGATGTTTTAAGAAAATATCATGTTTAATGTCTTCCTTTAATCCATCCATTTAAGCTTCCAATATATGTTCATCACTTATGTTATCCACCCTTGTGGACAACACCTGAAATTATGAATTATAATCTTCAATATAACCTAAGTGCTCGATTCTTGTCAATTGACTAAAGTAGTCTTTCTCCCAAACTTTTCCAAATTTTGCATCTAAGTCTCCTGTAAATAAACTCCAAGTATAATGATAAGAATGGGGCTTTATTTTTAGTACCCATTGATACCATTGATAGGGTTTCATCTCAAATTAAAAGGTTTCTATGGAAATCCTTTTCTTATCATCCATGATATTATTAAATTCAAAGTATTTCTCTATTTGGTTCACCCATGTAAAGACTTATGTTCCATCAAAGTTATTTAATTCAACCTCGGGAAAGTGGACACCCTTACGAATCAATCCATAATTAACTCCACTATTAGAGTTAAATCCACTTGAAAAATGATTATTATTTCACACCTAGGGTTTGAGGCACTCACAAACCTACCAATGCATGAATGGATATTTCACAACTATCATGTTGTGCATAATTTCTACATATTTTTCCTACTCTTTTAAGTTCACAAGTTCTTCTTCATCTCTTAGTATAGATGCCTCCATTTCCTCTTCATCATTATTCTCCAAGGTGATTTATTTATTTATTGAAATTTATGCCTTTTGACCATTTTTTATTACAACCAAAGCATAGTCTTTTTTCTCTTTTTTCCTTCATTTCCTTTGGTGATATTCGAGTAGGTTGAGGTAGGGTTGCCTTATGAGCCCTAAATTGATCTCTACTTCCTTCATATGTTCCAGTGGTATACTTGTGTATCTATATTATTGGCTTCAATATGAGGTAGGGTTACCTTATGAGTCCCAAATCTATCTCTACTTCTTGCATATGTTCCAACGGTAGACTTGTGTGTAGCTCTATTCTTGGCTTGAATATGATACACAAATTGCATAGCCTCCATAATATTTCCAGGCTGTGTTAAGAAAATATCATGTTTAATGTCTTCCTTTAATCCATCCATTTAAGCTTCCAATATATGTTCATCACTTATGTTATCCACCCTTGTGGACAACACCTGAAATTATGAATTATAATCTTCAATATACCCTAAGTGCTTGATTCTTGTCAATTGACTAAAGTAGTATTTCTCCAAAACTTTTCCATATTGTGTGTCTAAGTCTCTTGTAAATAAACTCCAAGTATAATGATAAGAACGAGGCTTTATTTTTTGTACCCATTGATACCATTGATAGGGTTTCATATCAAAGTAAAAGGTTTCTATGGAAATCCTTTGCTTATCATCCATGATATTATGAAATTCAAAGTATTTCTCTATTTTGTTCACCCATGTAAGGACTTATGTTCCATCAAAGTTATTTAATTCAACCTTGGGAAAGTGGACACCTTTAGGAATCAATCCATAATTAACTCCACTATTAGAGTTAAATCCACCTGAAAAATGATTATTATTTCACACCTAGGGTTTGAGGCACTCACAAACCTACAAATGCATGAATGGATATTTCACAGCTATCATGTTGTGCATAATTTCTACATCTTTTTCCTACTCTTTTAAGTTCACAAGTTCTTCTTCATCCCTTAGTATAGATGCCTCCATTTTCTCTTCATCATTATTCAACAAGGTGAATTTTTTATTTATTGAAATTTATGCCTTTTGACCTTTTTTTATTACAACCAAAGCATAGTCCTTTTTGTCTTTTTTCCTTCATTTCCTTTGGTGATATTCGAGTAGGTTGAGGTAGGGTTGCCTTATGAGCCCTAAATTGATCTCTACTTCATTCATCTGTTCCAGTGGTATACTTGTGTATCTATATTATTGGCTTCAATATGAGGTAGGGTTACCTTATGAGTACCAAATCTATCTCTACTTCTTGCATCTGTTCCAATTGTAGACTTGTGTGTAGCTCTATTCATGGCTTGAATATGATGCACAAATTGCATAGCCTCCATAATATTTTTAGGATGTTTTAAGAAAATATCATTTTTAATGTCTTCCTTTAATCCATCCATTTAAGCTTCCAATATATGTTCATCACTTATGCTATCCACCCTTGTGGACAACACCTGAAATTATGAATTATAATCTTCAATATAACCTAAGTGCTTGATTCTTGTCAATTGACTAAAGTAGTCTTGCTCCCAAACTTTTCCATATTGTGCATYTAAGTCTCTTGTAAATAAACTCCAAGTATAATGATAAGAATGGGGCTTTATTTTTTGTACCCATTGATACCATTGATAGGGTTTCATATCAAAGTAAAAGGTTTCTATGGAAATCCTTTKCTTATCATCCAYGATATTATGAAATTCAAAGTATTTCTCTATTTTRTTCACCCATGTAARGACTTATGTTCCATCAAASTTATTTAATTCAACCTTGGGAAAGTGGACACCCTTAGGAATCAATCCATAATTAACTCCACTATTAGAGTTAAATCCACCTGAAAAATGATTGTTATTTCACACCTAGGGTTTGATGCACTCACAAACCTACAAATGCATGAATGGATATTTCACAGCTATCATGTTGTGCATAATTTCTACATCTTTTTCCTACTCTTTTAAGTTCACAAGTTCTTCTTCATCCCTTAGTATAGATGCCTCCATTTTCTCTTCGTCATTATTCTCCAAGGTGATTATTTATTTATTTATTGAAATTTATGCCTTTTGACCATTTTTTATTACAACCAAAGCATAGTCCTTTTTCTCTTTTTTCCTTCATTTCCTTTGGTGATATTCTAGTAGGTTGAGGTAGGGTTGCCTTATGAGCCCTAAATTGATCTCTACTTCCTGCATATGTTCCAGTGGTATACTTGTGTATCTATATTATTGGCTTCAATATGAGGTAGGGTTACCTTATGAGTCACAAATCTATCTCTACCTCTTGCATATGTTCCAATGGTAGACTTGTGTGTAGATCTATTCTTGGCTTGAATATGATGAACATATTGCATAGCATCCATAAAAATTTCAGGATGTTTTAAGAAAATATCATGTTTAATGTCTTCCTTTAATCCATCCATTTAAGCTTCCAATATATGTTCATCGCTTATGTTATCCACCCTTGTGGACAACACCTGAAATTATGAATTATAATCTTCAATATAACCTAAGTGCTTGATTCTTGTCAATTGACTAAAGTAGTCTTGCTCCCAAACTTTTCCATATTGTGCGTCTAAGTCTCTTGTAAATAAACTCCAAGTATAATAATAAGAATGGTGCTTTATTTTTTGTACCCATTGATACCATTGATAGGGATTCATCTCAAAGTAAAATGTTTCTATGGAAATCCTTTGCTTATCATCCATGATATTATGAAATTCAAAGTATTTCTCTATTTGGTTCACCCATGTAGAGACTTATGTTCCATCAAACTTATTTAATTCAACCTTGGGAAAGTGGACACCCTTAGGAATCCATCCATAATTAACTCCACTATTAGAGTTAAATCCACTTGAAAAATGCTTATTATTGGAAGGTTGTTTATCATGAATACTACCTTTATTTTCACGAGTCTCTTTGGTTACAATGTCACTTTTAGAAAGCCTCCCATCTAGGGTTTGTAATATGGAAATTTTCAATTCATCCATATTGTTTTCCATTTGATCCCTATTTTCATCCATATTATTTTCCATTCGTTCCATATTCTTTTCCATTTGACCCCTATTTTCATCCATCTTATCTTCCATTTGTTCCCTATTTTCATCCATCTTATTTTCCATTTTTCCATATTCTTTTCCATCTCTTGAATTTTCCTTTGAGTGTTTACCACTTCATTAATTTTTATCGACCTATCACTCAAATCATTAAGTTGTTCCTCCAATTTGGATAGATTGTTATGTATCTCCTCATTTTCTTCCTGATTTATAGATGAGATTTATGAAGGTTTAATTTGTGTTGTAATTATTTTTGGAGCCATGTGGGATAACAATAATAAAACTCCTTTATTTTTTCTTTATCACAAATTTTTAATCACCAAAACATATCTTCCAATAAAAATTTATACCAATTGTAAGTTACGTACCTTTAAAAATTTAGTTGGGAGATTGTCTTGCTAGTTGTCCTTTGTCTTGATGTAACTCTGTAATTTTGGTCCTTATAAGTCTAAAATTATAGTCTGTAATACTCATATGTTTCTTCTATTCAATTCCACAGTTTTGATCAAAATTTGATTTGCCAAGTGAAAGTTATGGTAAATTTACCAAAACTTGTTGATTTTTGGCCCTTTCTAGAGAATGAACTTGTATGGAATGCCATGTGTCCAATATTTCATATCTATTTATGAAAATATTACCTAGAATAATATGGTATATATTATTTTCAAAGAAACTAGAAGCACTCAATTTGGGATTTTCGAACTTTAGATATGACACTTCTACCAACAACACCTATTTGAGACTAGTTTTAGGACTATTCAAAAACCCTCACTTCCACATGATATATCTCAAAAATTGTAATGCAACAATACTTGAAATTTTTACTAGACTTACTTCACTATGTCTCCTCAATAGACTCAAAATTTCACTATCTTAACCATCCCAGGAAAAAATGTTATAGCGAAAATTCAAAGATGACTCGTTTGAAACTGATTTCAGGACTAGTCACAAACCCTCGCTTCCAAAGGATAGATTTCATAAAGTATAAAAAAAAGTACCTAATTTTTTTACCAGACATACTTCACTATGTCTCTATAGTATCCTAAAAATTTCACTATCTAAATCGTCCTAAAAATAAAATTATAGTGTAGATTCCAAGATGCATTGATTGAAGGAGTGAAACCATAGGATCTTATGCTCTGACACCAATTGTCATGAAATAAACTCAAAAAAAATCTAATGAATAATCCACTTCAAGTGGGAAACCTCCTTTTACAATATATTCATTGCACAAGATAAGGTGAGATCCTTATACAAATGATTCTCCTTTATTATAAATAGGAGATAAAGTGAGCATGATGTAACTTACCACTAAGTTGACCTAACCATAACTAATAAACTAATAATACATGAGTGTTAGGGCCTTAACATAGGGGCTTAGGGGCCTTACCAGTCAGCCCTTCTAATTCACACCTTATAACATTCAATTTGGACAACTCTGAACCTAGACTCCCTTCTCTAGTAACATTCTAGATTCTAGTGACAATTAAAAACATCATCATCCACCAATGCATTATAGATGAAGGAGAATCTACTTTCGTTGTGTCTAAAAACATATGGAAAAAATTGGGCTCTCCTAAGCTTACACCCTCTGCCATCACCTTTTGGGGTTACAATGGCCACCTATATAAACTCGAAGGTCTCTACCAAAATGTCCCTGATGAGTTAGCCAGAAAAATTGTATTGGTCAACATTGAGGGAACATATGCACCATTTGGACTACAACATCCTCATAGGATATAGTTATGTATACATCATGAATATAGTTGCATCTTCATTTTTTTGGACAATGATGTTCCCCTATAACGGAAAGGTCATTACTATCGATCATCTCACCCAACATCAGCCTCGATCTACACGCAAATTGGATAATGTTATACCCACCATCGAGGTTAACCAAGAGTTTCCATCATCCTTGGACATGGGTCCTAGGATCTTTAAAACCTTTTTTCTCCTAGGGACTTATCAAGGTGATCCACCCAATGGTTCATTGATGGGTGTTATATATGCATGAAAAACACACTAAAACCTTCAATTAAATTGTCAACCCGGGGGAAGTAAACTTAGAGTTGTAGCAAAATATATGCCAAAGGTAGAAGGGCTGGTAGTAATATAGTATAACTAAGTAAGGGGCTATCTAAAGGATAATCTATTAAAGCGAAGCTATCTAATGAGCGAACCCTACTAAACAACTTGAAACTATGTAACCTAAGTAGTTTTGGGCCAAGGATCGATGGATGGTTCTAAGAAAACAAGTAAAAACGCTAATAAGAAAACTAATTCATAACAATAAGCAAAAGCAACTATTAGGCATAACAATAAGAAAATAACAAAAGAAAACTATTTTAACTTGCCAAACCTAAATTCAATGAGAAACTACCCTATGAGAGCAAGTAAATAAACAAGCAAGCAACTATTCTACTAAAGCAAGCAAGCAAAAACAACTAGCTAACCTATTAAAGCAAGTAAACAAAACAACTAACTAACCTATTAAAGCAAGTAAGAAACTAACTGCTCTAAGACAACTTCTACTGCAAATAATCTAATAAAAACTTCTCATTGAACAACTATCTACCCTAAGAGGCAAGTGGACTATATTCTTAATTCAAACTTCAAAACTATTTCTAATTCATAAAAGGAAATCTATTTAACTGAAAGAAAAAAATAACTAACAACTAACTTTTGATCTATGATAAACAAACTACTCTTTAATCTACCAAATCAAAAGACTATCTATCCTACAACAACGATAAAACTATCTTCTAAGCTATGAAAGCAAGAAACTATATCTTCCGATCTATGAAAGCAGGAAACTATATCTTTTAACCTATGAAAGCAAGAAAACTATCTTTTAACCTATCAAAACAGGAAAACTATCTTTTAACCTATGAAAACTCAAATATAATGTTGGTGGTTGTGTGAATGTCTTTGGTGTCTTATAATATCTCGATGGCACTTGACAAAAAAATATAATTCAAGCCATATAAGCTCAATACTAATCTCAATAGCAAAGTGAAAGATATGGATTAAACAATCCAATGAGAATTTAGCCATGACAGAAACAATTGTCAATTACCCTGCATATTCATTTATTAACCATCAACAATATAACGAGATCATAATTGTACTTCTACACTATGTAAGCAAAATTCATACTTAAACTCAAGCATTAACTAAAAATTGTAATTGCAATTTGAATCTAGGAAAGAAAATACTTAAAGTGAAACTATACTACATCTATCTTAACAATTCAAAATACGATAAGGAAAATGCTTGAAAACATAATTAAAACATGACATATAAAAAATAAACTAATGCATGTATTGACTAACAACTGGTTAAGAAATTCTAGAATTAAAAAGACTAAAATTAACCCTATCCATCCACCGAAACCTTGTTTAAAAGAAGCATAAAATACAACTCTGTTCTACTTTGTTTTAATTCTCATTTTAAATCAAATTTCAAAAGCATGAATGAAACACAATCTAACATCTAATGGCACATGGGGTTACTAGATGAATTTGCAAATTTGTCTCTATCTATCAAATCAATGCATATTAACACACACCTTTATACTAACCTGCAAAAGAACCAAACCATTAAGCTACAACAACAAATTATATAGCAAAAGAAAGATAGCGATACATGTACATGAAATGAAAAAGAGAGATGTCTAAGCTATGAAATGTACAAACAACACATGGACAATTACCAGACTGCTGGTGGGCTCCCCAGTAGGTTGAGTTTACTTCTCAAATGCACACCATGAGCTCAGCAAAATGAATTCACCATTAAAACATAGAAACACAGTTTTATATAACTTCGGCAATGGAAAATGGAAAAAATAAAAGAGAGTCACGTTTTTCTCCAATACACTACTCCTATTGCTTCTTAAACTATTGCCTGACCATCCTAGTGGTATTTATAAGTTTACAGACCAAGTGGTCAACCAAAGGAGGGTCAAACCACTTCTAAATTCGACAATTTACATTAAATGATGCCCTAACTGCTGAAACAAAGCAAGCCAATAATCGCCCTGTTTAACAAAAAAAACTAAGTTGTCGGGAGTTCAATAGCTGGAGGGAGAAAGCATGAAAAAAACCCATGTTCCCGATTCGCCCATCACTGGACGCCAATACCATAACCGCCAATTCACCCACATTTTTTGTGTAGGACGCAGTGCCAGATCGGGTATCGGATTGAGTACTGGAAGGAGTGTTGGACTGAGTGTCGAAAGCATAAACGTGATGCATTTTTTCCCTGTAACACCAAAAAATGTGAATCAGATCCTTGGAAGCATAAAAACATGATGAATTATACTCAATATTATCATCAAACACGAATCATACGTACCTAGTGTAGATCATACCGTTTTAGCATAAAATTCTTCAAAAAGCTCCTTCAAAACATGAAAAACACATATGTACATTTGGAAAAAAGTGTCTAATAACTGTCATAAATTGATCATATCTCGGGCCCAGCATTAGCCCCACACTTACGACTTTGCAGGTCCCACTGCAAACAAAAAGAAATTACCCCTCGTGACTAGGCTTGTTGAGGAGGGTTGGCTTTGGAAGCTTCTCCTTCTTGCCTTGAAGAATTTTCCTTGTGCCTCTTATGTTGCTTCAGCTGTGCTCTAAGGCTGTGGTTAGATTTGGTCATCTCATCGACCAATCGTTGAAGGGAGTTAACCTTTGCTTGGAGGACTGCATTATCATGATGAAGGTGTGTGTCTATTGTCTTCCTTTCCTCCAACTGTTGGAGAAGATGATGGTTTTCTTTTTGTAGCTTCTCTATGGTTGGGGCAGAATTGGTGAACTCTGAGGAAGGCTTAGATCCTTTGAGGGATGTGGAAAATCTATCAGTATTAGGATCTAGAGTATGCATGGGTGAAGTAGGATTGATGGGGGATTGGTAAGGAGAGGTAGGTTCTGATTTTGTCTTTCTTAGTGGCTCTA
>JASDQU011028212.1:0-12826 GCA_032191745.1 Picea mariana
GTGTCCGGGATAGCTTGTCGGAGATCTCATAAAAGAGACATCAGAAGCTCCTCACAACAAATTTGGTCATCTTCCCTGTTCTGCAACTCTTTGATGGCGCCATTGATGTCCATAATTGAGCACTTGATGAAATCCAACAAATCCTTCAAAGGTTCTAATCTAGCGCACCGGGAGCAAGCAATTGGGGGCAGAGGGGGTGGAGGAAAATTAGAGGATGAAGAGGGGGAGGCGGAAGAGGGGAGAGGGGAGGACGAAGAAGAGAGAGGGGTGGTCGGACTGGGGGGAGTAGAGGTTGGAGGAGAGTGAGGTGGAGGCTGGAGGGGAGGTCGCGACTTAGGGTTGAGCTTTGGAGCGAAGCCCAGGGAATTGTCATGGCTATCGAACCACTCAACTCTACAAGCATGCAGAGAAGACCAGGGAGGTAATTCGGGTGTAGTGGCACATTCAAGAGGGTGGTCCAAAGAGGTGGTTCGAGTTAAGGCATGGGGGAGCTCCAGAGTGGAGGCACGAGTAGTGTCCCGAGGCAGGCTTTGAGGAGAGTGCTTGCCACGACCCCTCGAGCCTCTGCCTCTCTATGTGTACCAGGCCGCCCCCAGCTTAGACTTACCCTGAAGGCGAGGCATCGGGAGATAAACAAAGAACTAGAAGTGGGGCTCAAGGCAGCGGTTAAGTGAAGGAGAAGGTTCGAGCCAGGACCAAGAGGATATGCAGACTGAAGGAAGAGTGCGAGGCACGAGAGGTCGAGAGCGTAAATTAAGGTGGAAGGGAGGAGGAAGCTTGAACCAGAGCCAAAGATGAATGCAGTGTGGTGGAAGAGGGCGACACACAGGAGGTTGGACCTCAAATGAGCCATGGATTTCCAGAGCTCAGGCCAAAAATCACTGATCTGGGCGAGGTGATGGGACTGGGCCTACATCCAGCCCATAGCATTTATTGTTCCCGCGAGCTGAAGCGCCATGGCATTAAACTCGACAGAGTGCAAATGAATGTGGGGTTCGTCGAACGAGATATTAAATGCATGGAGTAAAGGCTGAGGTGAGTGCAAGCTAAGTTGACACGTTGTAGCATGGGTTGTGGCCAAATATCCACCCGATTGTCCATCCACTCGTTGGTTTTGATAACACCCCATCCAAGAAATTTTTTATTATTTATTGATTTGTAATAAATATTTTTATTAAAAAAATTAGAAAAAAAATAATTTAAAAATTATAATTTTTAAAAATAAAATTATAATAAAAATACTATTTAATAATTTCAATTTCCAAAAAAACATAACAATCAATCACACCATCTCCAATTCAATATGTCCACACCATATTCAATTCGATATTTTCAAGGAAAAAACCCTTTAAGGTTAGAAATCCCTTCTAAGGTATTGTCTCCGTGTGAGATTCAAATATAATATGTGTACACCATATCCAATTCAATATGTCCTCGTAAGGAGAAAGCCCTTTTATCTCCAATTTCTCCAATTCAGTATGTCTAGGCAAAGAGAAATCCCTTAGAAATCCCTTTTAAGATATTGTCTATGTGTGAGAATCAGACTTTGATTAATTTTTGGCATGATTAATTTTTTTTATATCTAAATTTTGTTTATTAAGATGTAATTATACTTTTATGCCTTTTGCTCTATTTTTAAAATTATTGAAAATATGTCTAAAGTTTTTTCATTTTGCTTTATTCGTTAATTTATATCATTAAGAATATGTTCAAAGTTTTAAATTAATGAAAATTTTAACTTCCATCTAAATCTTAAATTAATGAAAAAATTAATTTTTGTGGATGTTGATTTTTAATTTACAAATTATTGTTAGTCTTTAGGTATACACTCCTTTAATGCAACTTTTTTACCATTAGAATGTTAGCACATGCACTCTAGCTCCATTTTATCACTTCAATCCATGTCAAAATTGCCTTTCAAACTTTAATTAAACCATTTTACCACTTCATCTATGTCAAGATTACCCTTAAGAAGTTATAAATTTAATAATCAATTCATGTCAAAATTGCTTTTCTAATGGTTCCACCCAGGTTCTAATAAGGCTATTCGTCTAAGTGACATATTGAATTCTTAAACCAGTAAAATATAGAAAAAGTCTCAAGACTTTCTACATAATCTGGGTTACCCCAATACTATCCTTGAATTGAGGAAAAATGTCTAATAAATTTCCTTAAACTCTATTCATATTCTAAAGTGAAAAAAACTAATCCATTTGAAAAATAAATTAAAATAAATTTTAATAAATTTATATAAATGGCCTTTTAAACTAGAATAAAATAATTTTTAATACTTTTATATATAAGTTAATAAATTTATATATAAGGTTTTTCTCTTCATTTTTATAATAATAATAATAATAATCTATTTTTAAGATCATGTGATACCAAATTGATGTAAGAGACCTTCTCCGCCCAACAATTTCTACGGAAGTATACATACCCTACCCCTATAAATTGAGTTGGATCAATTCATTTAAAAAAAATGAAAACAAATTCTTATAATAAAAAAAAATATGAAAAAATATAAAAACAAATTCTTATATTATAAAAAAATTTGATAAAATAAATAATTTTTAAATTTAACATTTAAAATTAAATAATATCTATGTTATTATATATTAAAATTTATTTAAAAAAAAAAATTAAAACATTTTATAATAAAGATCTTTAATATAATAATGCAAATGCAAGAGACTCACATTTCTCAATCATGATGCATATTATATTTTAATTTTTGTAAAGCACACATGTATTAACATGTTTCAATGCTGTAGTCTATTTTTTCTAGGTTTTTGTGTTTTTTTTTTACAGTTTTTCTGTAATGAAATCTCGGATTTGTAGAATGGTTAAATCTATATAATTCCAGTGTTTTGTTGCAGAATTTTTTAATCTATTGAATTCATTTTTATATAAATACAATGCAGAAATGTAATTTAAACAATAAAATTATGATTTCGTCTAAATTTATATTGCCCAATTTCAACTAATAAAATTATAAAATTAAGATTTCGTCTAAATTTATATTGTTAAAGAAAAAAACTTGTTTTGCCCAATTCCAAGAAAAAAATAGTAAAACAATTAAACCAGGTCATTTCCAATTGCTCTTCTTCTACCCGTGGTCTTCTACGGGCCTAACCATTTGTCTGGAAAACCCCGGCAATCAGGCATGGCAAGAGCATCTCTACTTTATTTCTCTTTACCGCAGGCAGCAACCCTCTTTCTCTTTACTGCAGGCACCAACCCAGGGCCGATCCTAGATGCGAACGGAAAGGGAATGCAGCAGTGAGAGGACAGACAGGCAGGTGCGAAAAAGAGGCTACTCCACTTTACTAGAGGCAAATGTTCTTAACTAAGCATGTGTTTAGGAGTTGAGGCATGGCCAGTTATCCAGAGCTTGAATTTGTCAGACAGTGGCAGGTTAGGGCTCGGAATCCGGTTCCCTTGATTATCATATGTTGTTCTCTCTTCAGACCTTTGGACATCGTATTGACAGGCGTTTGCTCGACCAGTCAATTTAACAAAGATGTAGCAAACGTTTTGAGCTTGTATAGAGCTTCCCAACTCGCATTTCCCAGAGAAAGCATTTTGGATGAAGCTAGAAACTTCGCTACAAAATATTTAAGAGAAGCTCTTGTGAGAAGTGAGATTTTAACTGCATGGATGGACCAACAAACAAAACCTAATACATATCGAGTTGCTTAATTTTTTTCTCCACATAAGTGATTGGATGAGTTTCTAATATTTTGTTTGCCATTGCTAAATTAAATACATGCTGGAGACTTCTTGGCATGCCAGTGTCCCCAGATGGAAGCAAAGAGATATTGTCAAGTGTTTCTTCATCCTTTTTCAAAATTTAGCATAATTTGCAAGTTCTTTCCTTAGATATTAATAATACGACTGACCTGAAAAGATTAAGTAGAGACAGAATAGATGTAACACACTACATTATTGATGCGTATTCTATTAATATGAATATGTACTGTTACATAATATGGTTACAAGATGTTGCCAACTCCTGTAACGATAAATTATCTAAATAACTAGTTAAGAATGTAATTAGATATTTTCCATGACCAGCTGTTACATTTTTTCTAATTTCAAGCTGCACAGTATGAACAACCAAAAGATTTTAGAGCTGGCGAAATTGGACTTGAACATTGTGCAGGCAATCCATCAAAAAGAACTAACCTGATGATTTCAGCTATTATTCTAGAATGTACTATATATCCATTTTACGTTTACAATATGAAGAGAAATCAATTACCTGGTGTTAAATTTGTTCTAATTCCTTCTTGGTTGATTCTGCACCACAACTGCTTTAAAGATTCGGAGTTCCCTTTATTACCCTTCGATTGGGAGAAGCCCGTGGAATGTTTCTTCATAATAGCGGCAAGCAAGTTTGAGCCCCAATGTGACAAATGCAGATTCCTCTTTTGAAAAGTGGCCTGCTTGAATACTATTCTGGATGATATGTATGACACATATGGAACCTTGATGAATTGAAGCTATTCACTGAGGATGTGAGAATTAAACAGAGAGAAAGAATTCATACCCAGGAATCCAGCTCCAGTTGAGGTGGGGGTTTATTATTAATGGAAGCGTTGGGTTTAAAGATTGCAGGGGACAAATTTCAAGGAGCGGGTTGGGTTCAACCCACGTCCCTTCATTATCGGGGTCTGTGCGAAAATCGACAAACGCGGTCTGAGGAAAAGATTGCAGGTTGAACCTAAACCAGTTGTTTAGGTTGACAGGTTTTTTCCAATAATTTGATTGTGAAGATTTTCTCGGGTCAGTTTTAAACGTTTTATTTTATTTTTTTGGTTTTTTTTGTCGGAATTTGATGATGTAATTTGGACAAAATCGCTATTTTCTATTGTTTGAATTGTATTTATGAATGCATAAATGGATTCAATATGCTGAAAACATTTTGGGGCATTAAGATTATACAAACTTAGTTACTCAAATCTGCAAATCCAATTATTCCTCACTAAATTTTGGTCAAATCAAACGAAAAAAAACCTAAAAAAACAACAAAAATATAACGTTTAGACTACTATGTCAGTTTTATACGAAAAAATCTTATCGTCCAACAGTTTGAACTTTCTATGTACTTAGAAGGCAAAGGCATTATGTTATGTTTCTCCTATCGTCTATGGTGTCAGAAGGAGGCTACGACCTACTGATTTCTGCAGTGGTCATATTTATCTAAATCACCACAAGGTAGATCGCCAGCTAAATCCAGGAGAAAGCACGCAGCTTGTGACAGTTGAAAGTTCAAACACACACCATGCAATGCTCGATTTGCACAATTCTGTCAAGTTATTTAAGAAATTCATTAACTGCATTAATGATTAAGCTTAAATTATAAGGAAAGTTCCCGCAAGAAAATGAACTGGAGAAACCTTTGATCTTAATATTAATTCCACGGCGAAGATAATGAATAAGCTATAAAAACGATATGAAGAATCATCCCAGTTCTAGAAAGTAGGGCATATAGTCGTACATAGACTTTAAAAGGGATAAGTTTGATGCAATAACAATCACACAAATTGAAAGATAAGTTTGATCTTAACGACAACAGATCGATTCCCATAGACAGAAGAAACCCAAGAGTGAAAATATCTAGGAACACTCACATAAGGGTTTTTTTCCCTCGGTGCAGATAAAGGGTTTGTCCGTGGAAAATGGAAAATTTTAGGGGTTTCGTGGTTAATTTTCTATTTAAAAGAAATATATTAGACAACTTTCATTTTATTATCTCAAATTGTGTTTTTGAAATAAAATCTTAAAAAAAATTCAATATTTTTATAAAAATATGGCTAAACATTTTTATGGGTTACTATTTTAAAAATTAACAAAATTTTACAAGATAACTATGTATCCTTAAATTTTTTCCTCACACATATGTTTAGATAAAAAGAATGAAAAAGATAGAAAATATGAAGATTGGATAAAAATAATAGAAAAGAAAAAATATATGTTGAAATTAGACAAAAAAGATGCACAACCATTTGTGTGGAATACATTATAAAGTTCAATTAAGAGTAAGTGGGCCACTTCCTTGGCCACTTAAGATGAGGTGGCACTCTTTAATTAGAATTGTAGTTAGTGTGGTAGTTAGTTTCATATGCAAGCATTTAGTGTGCTTTTAATCATTTAGTTAGTTGTTGCAGCTTTAGGAAAAAATGGTCTTGCTTATAAAAGGCGCTCCTCTCTCATTCAAGAAAATGCGATCATTATTTTATGTTATAGTTCTTCTTCTCCATTTTCGTGTATATTTTATATTCTATTTTCTCTTCTCCACAATATCTAATTTATGTTCATCATTGCACATTTTAGTTTTCTGTGTGTTTTCAGATCTAAACTGCAGATTCAATTGGTATCAGAGCCTGGAGGCAAGTCAGCTTCTGCTCAAACACAGAGTTTAGAAGAGAGACCATCCAACAATTTATTTTCTGAAAGATAGATGTCCTTCTTAGGACTTCCAATGTACTCTCCTCAGGGCTTCCAACACGTTCATTTTTCACCATTCCCCACATGCCCTCTTTAGGGTACCGTGTGCCTTCTCAGGGCCCTCAAGTGTTCACTGATTCTAAGTGCAACATGCAGTGACAGATTGACATCTATGGTGAGTGAAAATTATGCCACTGCGAAGAGAGTTGTCTACAGAGGATTCTGCATCCACTGCCATAACTCCAATTCAGAATTTAACAATGGCTCTCCAAGAGTTACTCTGTTTGCAACAACGCAAAGCTCCAACACCCACGCAACTCAATACACAATTCCAATTACCGAAGTTTGTGGGCCGAATAAATGGTGAAAATGTTTGGCTTCAGGGTATTTCCACATACTTCATACATGTCCTCAGATGACATAAGACATGAAGCTTCAAATCGTTGGTCTGCAACTCGAGGGAATTGCGTAGACAAGGTGGGACACTCAGCTAGAGAATTCTTCCTGGGTCATGGACATAGGCGACCCACTTGAGACACAGACACCAGACATTATGACGGTGGGATTTTTCCAGGCACTCATAGATCGCTTCTATCCCCCGAGATATTGCCA
Source organism: Picea mariana (assembly GCA_032191745.1). NCBI lineage: Eukaryota > Viridiplantae > Streptophyta > Pinopsida > Pinales > Pinaceae > Picea > Picea mariana. The sequence continues at coordinate 7,066 of JASDQU011028212.1, forward strand.
GAACCTCCTTTCCAAATGGTTGCAACTTTGACAACTCACCCATCAGTCAATACATAGTTACATAGATGTCTTCTGCAAGTTGCACATCCAACTACACATTTCAAATCCGAAAGAGGTATTGATTGCTAAATTTAATTCTAGTTTATTAACGATTTTTCGTCATGAAGTCGATTTGTTTGATTCTCCTTCATTAGACAAGGCCTTTATTTGGGCCTTGGTCACGGAGCGTAAAGTGGCTCCTCAAATATCCTCTCCCCCAACTAGATATGGTCCTTCTCATGCTAGTCCTTTGCAAACTGAGCATTCCTTGGTTTCCCCTGCTTCCCCATCCACACCCACAAATGCGCTCTGGTGTATCTTTCATAAGACCAACTTGCATGCATCTGCACACTGTCAGGCACTTAAGAACATTTGCACCAACTAGAATCTATTTGTAGAGGTTGCTCAACCAGATTCCCCTGACCAACCTGAAGTAGTCTCTCTCAAAAATCTTACCAAAGTGGACCCTTCTCTAATCTCAATGACCACTAATGAACTCGCCATCTATAATATACCCATGTTTACACATAATTTTCAGTTTAAGCATGAGTTGGCTACTTTCATCTTGGACAACGAAAGCCAAAAGAAAATCGTGGCCCAGAACTTGGTGACATGCTTGAAACTCTCCACCACTTCGCACCTGACCCCATACCAACTCGCTTGGGTACAAAATGAAGGTCCTTCTCTCACTGTTTGCCAGTGTTGTGCAATTACCTTTGTGACTAGCGCTTTTCGAGATATTGCGGTGTGTGATGTCTCTCCTCTTGATTGTGTCGATTTTCTACTTGGCATTCCCTACCAATAGTACCAACACACTATCTATCATGCTAAATATCATCAATAACACTTGCAACATGAGGGGAGCACCTATGTGCTTACTTCTTTTGCTCTTAAATCCACCCATCCTATTATTGACCACACAGTTGTTAATCAAGTCAGTATGAACCAATGCATCTCTTTATTCTTAGTTCACCCCATTAACTTAGACAACCATAATAACCTTGTACCTCCTGTCATGGATCCCCCGCTCCAAGAATTTGCAGATGTCTTCACACAACCCACAAAACTACCCCTGTCTCACTCTATTGAGCTCACACTTGATCTAATTCTTAGTGTTTCTTTGCCCGACACCCTATACTATCACATCAGTCCTTGAGAGGTCCCTGAGATGGAACACCCAATTGGTCAACTTTTGAAGTTAGGCTAGTGTCTCCATGTGCGTCCCCCGCCTTTGTTATCCCAACCAAGGATCATTCAGAATGACATCTAGTGACCCACTATCGTACCCTTAATAACACTAATGTTAAAACTCGCTACCTTTTACCCTGGATTGAGGAATTGTTGGACCACTTACAAGGGGATTTTCCTTCACACAGATGGATTTGACAACTAGCTACCTTCAAGTTTGCATGAATTCAGCAAGTGATTTGGGTAAATGTGTGATCATTAATTTTGATGATATCTTGGTCTTCAATAATTCTTGGGCAGAACATCTTCAAGATGTCTGCAACATCCTCGAGCTACTGCTGGAACATACACTTCAGGTAAAGAAATCTTATGTTACACACACATCAGTTCCACATTTGGGACTCATACTGGACACAACAGGGGGTCAATTAGATCCATCTCAAATATAGGTTTTGGGACAATGGCCAACACACTCTAATTCCCATGACCTCAAGATTCTTTTGCAAAAGTTTGCGCACCACTTTTCTCAGCTTCCGCCCACATTATACTCTGCAGGTTCTCCTTTTGTTGGATAGGCATCAACCCTTTGAGATTAAGAAGGATGCATTTCAGTTCACAAGTGGGGCGATAATTAAACATGAAGGTCATTTGATGGCATTCCATTCAGAGGACCTTGCTCCTTCTAGATCGACGCATCACCAACAGGAACATCAATCAACTCGACGTTTTATCCATATGTTGACTCAGCGCTATACTCAGGAAGCAACTGCCTTACGAGCAACCCAAGATCGTGTGAAACAGAGGCATGATAAGAAACACATACCATTGTTCTTTCAGTTAGGAGATCATGTATGGCTCTTGCTGGACAAGTACCAATTCAAACGCTAACATCATTTGCAACACAATTTTCTTCATTTGATGGCGGAAGTAGGGACGCTTCCAGATCTAAACAGAGAGGAATTGAGCCATGAGGAAGTGCACCCCACTTCCTTGGCCACTCAGGATGAGGGGGCACTCCTTAATTAGTATTATAGTTAGTGTGGTAGTTAGTTTCAAATATTTCTATTGTAAACAATAGTTCGCTTCAACACTTTCAACTACAAGCATTTAGTGCGCTTTTAACAATCATTGTTGTAAGCATTTAGTTAGTTGTTGCAACTTCTATTGTAATAAGCTAGTAACAAGAAGGAAAACATAGCCTTGCTTATAAAATGTGTTCCTCTCCCACTCAAGAAAATGTGATGGTTATTTTTTGTTCTAATTCTTTTTCTCCATTTTTGTGTATATTCTATTTTCTCTCCTCCAAGCTATCTAATTTCTTTTCTTCATTGCACATTTTAATTTTATGTATATTTTCTGATATGAAGTTAGCAAACACATAGTTAATTTTTTAAGTTGAGTTTTTAGGTAATGTTAAAGTTTCATACATATTGGAATTTTGTTAGAAGTTTTGCTCTATTTAAACTAATTTCATATTTAAAAAAATATAAAATCCTAAATCCATAAAAATATTGACCTTTTAATTACCGAATTCCATTGAGGTAGAAGAAATTACTATATGATATTTCTCATTCAACGTCTCTATATCCATGTAAGATGAACTAGCGTGATGTGTGATATATAATATAAATTTCTCAATAGAGTTGTCGTGCTCATATCCATCTAAGTGGTTGTATAGGAGCAAAGAAGTCAATCTACATGGCAGGAAGGGAAGGGGGTTGCATAATGGAATGAAGATCACACAAAGGTGAGGATAAGGATTATTTCACACAATTTTAAATTATGTTAATTTAACATAACAGGCTGCGTTGATGTATTTTGTCTTTTATAAGTGTAACACGTTACTATAATAATACACCTTAAACATGTCAATTTAGCAATATCCCAGTTTTATTCTCAAAAAATGAAGAATTGTAGAATACAACTAAATCTATATATATCCATACCCCCAAATTACGAGGAAGAGAAAAGGAAATTGGCACATTTCATCAAATAAAAGTTTAATTCTCACTTGGTGGTAACTAATGATATAGTTTATGCCTCCATTTAGAAATAAAAAGTTACGGTTTTCATTGTACACTTCTGAGTTTCTTGAAATCATATTATTACGAGTTTTATTATCAGTGGACATGTTTGCATCTTTACATATTCATTTACTAAAAGGTCATAATCAATATAAATGAGATCATAGATCTTACAATTCACATGCAAAATTAGTGATCCCTAATCAGACTGGAAGAACCTCTAACAAATAGAAACGAGTGATTAAAACATTCATTAACTACATTACGCCAATGATGGTTAGAAATGTGTGATTAAATGGAAGATTAAAATATATTAAAATACTAAATTATAAGTTAATAGTTATTTACTGACGAAAGCGTATTTGCCAACAGGGTAATATTGTTCCTCATTGTTGCCAATAGGGTAATACTATTCATGTACTGGTCCTCATAGTTGCTAACAGGGTAATATTGTTCATTTACCGCATCCACACAAAAATCCCAAGTGGGCTCGACTCCATATATTCCAGACTCCTCTGTGAAACTTTGATCCCAGTAAGTTTCCAACAAATGTTTAACATGGGGGAGAGATTTAAGGAGTGTGAAGGTGATCTTTTCCCTGTCGAAAAAATTAAGAACAAAGAAATAACCTTCTAATAGATTTAACTATTTGTCTAGGGCATCCACATCTATTTGACCTTCAAATATGGGAATATCAAAATTAACCTGTACCTTTAAAGGAGAGGTGCTTCCAAAGTGGTTGTTTGATGAAGATGCGCTTGTTGCTATCGACAGGCATTGAAGGATGTGGGAAAAATTCTTCATCATTTCATCCCTCTGTCGCGTGAGAGCTTGTTCAAGCAACAAATTGATAGAATCGTCTACTCCGTTGTTTTTCTTTTCTTCCTCCATGGAGGGTTTCTTGGGCGTGCGAGAGCGATTGTCTTCAAGAGAGACAAGCTAGAGACCCAACTTTCTATACTTGGACCTCGTCGAGAACATGCACTAAAAAATGATCAAGAGTAGCCTTCTCTGATACCACTGATCCATATTATTTTCATCACGAAATGAGAGCGGAGATATAATAAAGAAATATACAAAGATATCTCAGATATCCAACAATATAACATAAATGCATCAGAGATGCAACCAAACATAGAGATACGGTAATACAATTTCTATTAATGAGAGAAAATGTACAAAGACTGTAAAAATACAGAGTGGAAGACTTGCTAGAATGGTGGCAGCTTATCTCTGAGAAGAGATGTGACAGCTACTCGCATTCGCAAGAAGATGATTACAATGAGGCTCTGAAGGTTTTTTTTTACAATAAACAGGAATGTCAAAAACCCTAGACATCCAAAAACCTAACCCTAGGAGATGAAGCGCCAAAATTCATGTGGACCTCGTTTGGGTAAGTTAGTACATCAACTTCCCGAGGTCGTAACTTTTGCATACGATCTCCGTTTTAGGCGCATGATAGCCCATTGGAAAGGTATCATTTCAATCATACCTTTGGATATCATTGAGAATTTTGATCCCGAAAAATATTCATTTAGGCCCTCAAAATGGCCCCAGAAGTTAAAACTGCTAAAAATAGTAAATTGCCAGAAAATTGTTTTGAGTGAGTTGGAAAAGGTGGGTGGCCACCGATATCCACCTGGATCAATCCTCCCTCCTTAGGAAGCAATGGTATCCATTGCGTTGAGTTTTCAGGGGAGAGGGGAAAACGATTGCTGAATCTGAATCTTGTTGAGATGCTTACCTTGCTCAAGACATCGCACTGCTTGGTTTGTGGAAGGTTGTCACAAACCTGTTGAGGTTGAGTTTGTTCAACAATCCGAGCTACATGAGAGGAATGTGTGTAGAAGGAATCTTTGCACTTTGCTGCAACCTTGTCGCCCTTCTTCTGTTGGATAGAAGGTGCTTCGGGCGAGGCTGTAGTGGTTGCAGTGTCTCTCTATTCACCTTTTGAACAGATTGTGAAGAAGTTGAATTTTGTTGTATGAGATACTACCTTGTGACACTATTTAGGTGGAACAATAGTTAGAACTACCTCTCGTATTTTGTAGAGCTAACCCCCCCGAGAAACAATGACACTACAGGGTCGAGACTCATAAGCAACATGGTTGGCCCAAGAGAACATCACAGACATCCAGTGGGGAAACATTACATAATACCTCATCCTTGAAGGGTTCGCTGCCGTATGACAATCGACACTGTTGGCTGACATGAAGATCTCATCCCTAGTGAAGCCACCCGATGTTGTATGGCTGTGGGTATGGTGTTGTTTGACAATCCCAATTGTTTTACGATTTCTGCTGAGATGAGGTTCTTTTGGCTTCCTCTATAAACAATATAATGCAGCGAGGTCCCCTTCACGCACTTCTATGAATGAAAAATGTGCTCCCCTTCTTCATGATCTATTGGTTCTTCTGGTTGAATTGTTGCGGTTGCGACAATAACAATGGGGTCTGCATCGATGATTTGTCTTTTACCAGTATTTTTAGAATCAGATTCCGAATTAGGGT
>JASDQU011028212.1:23700-41030 GCA_032191745.1 Picea mariana
GAGTAGCCATCACATCTCTTCTCAAAGATAAGATGCCACCATTCTAGCGAGTCTTTCACTCTGTATCTTTACAGTCTCTGTACATTTATTTCATTAATAGAAATCGTGTATTACTGTATATCTGTGTTTATGGTGGCATCTCTGATACATTCTTGTTATATTATTGAATATCTGTGATATCTCTGTGCATTTCTTTATTATATCTCCGCTCTCATTTCGTCCCGAAAATAAATTCGAATCAGTGGTATCAAAGCAGGTTGTTCATGATTGTTTTTTCAGTGCATCTCCCTGATGAGGTCAGAGTATAGCAAGTTGGGTCCCAAGCTTGTCTCTCTTGAGGAAAATCTCTCTCACAACAATAAACCCTCAATGGCAGAAGAAAAGAAAAATGACGGAGCAGACGATCTTATAAGTCTGTTGCTTGAGCAATCTCTCACGCCACAGAGGGAGGAAATGATGGAGAATTTTTCCCACATCCTTCAATGCCTCCCGATAGCATCAGGCACATCTTCATCAAGCAGCCACCTTGGAGGCACCTCGTCTTTTAAGGTATAGGTCAATTTTGATATTCCTATATTTGAAGTTCAGATAGATGCGGATGCCCTAGATAAATGGTTAAATCTGTTAGAAGGTTATTTCTCTGTTCACATTTTTTTCGATGGAGAAAAGATTATCTTCACTCTCCTTAAGGCTCTCCCCCATGTAAAACATTGGTGGGAAACTTACTGGGAGCAGAGTTCCACAGAGGAGTCTGGAATATATGGGGTCGAGCCCACTTGGGATTTTTTTTGTGGATGCGGTAAAGGAACAATATTACCTTGTTGGCAACTATGAGGACTAGTACATGAGATGGACCACACTGTGGCAAGAGAGGGGCCAAGAAGTTTCAAATTTCACCAACACCTTCCATACCTTGTGCACCAAGCTGGGTATCAAAGACTCTGAACGATATTTGGTTCTGAAATACCATGGGGCTCTACACAGATACATCCAAACTAAAATGGATTTTCTGGACATCTCATCACTCAGTGTTGCTTATCGATATGCTGCTAAAATCGAGCATAAATTTAAGAACAAGAACAAACGGGATTTCGGGTTTGCAAATATGCAACAACCAAAGTATGAAAAAGATGACCTTAAGAAATAGTCTCCTAAAAACCAGTCCAAGCCACATGAAAAGAAGGGTCACGGGAAGACAAAGAAGGACACGAAAAAATGGTGTGATTTCCACAAAATCCCCTGGCACAACACTAATGAACGTCGCTCAAAATAGTCATTGGTGGCCGAGATCAAAGACAAGGAGCCAAACCCTGATTCAAAATCCGATTCTGAAAATACTGGTAAAGGAGAGATCATTGACGCAAACCCCACTGCTATTGTCGTGACCACAACAATTCAACCAGAAGAACCAACATATCCTGAAGAGGGGGAACGTATTTTTCATTCACATATGTGGGTGAAGGGGACCCCACTTCATTTTATTTTTGATATCAGAAGCCAGAAGAACCTCATCTCAGCAGAGGTCATCAAATAGATGGGATTTTCGAAAACACCACACCCGCAGCCATACAACATCGGGTGGCTTCGCCAAGGATGAGATCTCTGTGTCAGCCAACAATGTCAATTTTCATATGGCATCCAACCCTTCAAGGATGAGGTATTATGTGGTGTTGCCCCTCTGGATGTCTTTGATGTTGTCTTGGGCCAACCATATATGTGGAGACACCATGTTGTTTATGATTCTTGACCCCATGGTGTCATTGCTACTTTGGGGGTTCATCTCTACAGAATACCAGAGGTAGTTTCAACTACTGTTCCACCTAAAAAGTGTCGCAAGGTAATATCTCATACTGCAAAATTCAGCTTCCTCACAATCTGTTCAAAAGGGGAACAAAAGGACACTGCAACCACTACAGCCTTGCCCCAAGCACCTTCTATCAAACAGAAGAAGGTCGACAAGGTTGCAACAAAGCACAAATATTCCTTATGCACATCATCATCTCATGTAGCCCGACTCTTTGAACATCCTCAGCCTCAACAAGTTCGTGACAAACTTCCACAAACTGAACAGCGCGACGACTCCAACAAGGCAAGTAGTTCACCAAGATGCAAATTTAGAAAAAGCTTTTCCCTCTCCCCTAGGAACTCAAAAAAATGGATACCATTGCTTCCTAAAGAGGGAGGATTGATCTAGGTGGATATCAGTGGCCACCCACCTTTTTTAACTGGCTCAAAACAATTTTCTGAAAATTTTGGAAATTTACTACTTTTAGCAGTTTTCAACTTCCAGGGCCATTTTGAGGGCCCAAATGAACATTTTTAGAGATCGAGGTTCTCAATGATAACCAAAGGCATGATTTATCCCCCAAAATTGATCTCCTCAATGATAACTTTCCAACAAGCTATCAAATGCTTAAAACGAAGATCGTACGCAAAAGTTACGACCCTGGGAATTTGATGCACCAACTTACCAAAACGGGGCCCACATGAATTTTGTCGCTTCACCTCCTAGGGTTAGGTTTTTGAATGTCTAGGGTTTTTGGCATTATGGTTTATTGTAAAAAGGCCTTCAGAGCCTCATTGTAATCATCTTCTTGTGAATGTGAGTAGCAGTCACATCTCTTCTAAGAGATAAGCTGCCACCATTCTAGCGAGTCTTTTACTCTATATTTTTACAGCCTCTGTACATTTATTTCACTAATAGAAATCGTGTATTATTGTATATCTGTGTTTATGGTTGCATCTCTAATACATTCTTGTTATATTATTGAATATATTCAATATCTTTGTGCATTTCTTTATTATATCTCTACTCTCATTTCATGTCGAAAATAAATTCGGATTAGTGGTATCAAAGCAGGCTGTTCTTGATCGTTTTTCCAATGCATGTCCCCAACGAGGTCCGAGTATAGAAAGTTGGGTCTCAAGCTTGTCTCTCTTGAGAACAATCGCTCTCTCATACCCAAGAAACCCTCAATGGTGGAAGAAAAGAAAAATGATGGAGCAGAAGATCCTATAAGTCTGTTTCTTGAGCAAGCTCTCACGCGATAGAGGGAGGAAATGATGGAGAATTTTTCCCACATACTTCAACGCTTAATGATAGTAGTAGGGGCATCTTAAACAAGCAACCACTTTGGAGGCACCTCTCCTTTTAAGGTACAGGTCAATTTTGATATTCCTATATTTGAAGGTCAGATAGATGCGAATGCCTTAGATAAATGGTTAAATATGTTAGAAGGTTATTTCTCTGTTCACAATTTTTCTGATAGAGAAAAGATCATCTTCACTCTCCATAAGGCTCTCCCCCATTTCAAACATTGGTGGAAAACTTACTGGGAGCAGATTTCCATAGAGGAGTCTGGAATATATGGGGCCGAGCCCACTTGGGATTTTTTTGTGGATGCGGTAAAGGAACAATATTACCCTGTTGGAAACTATGAGCACAAGTACATGAGATGGACCACATTGCGGCAAGAAAGGGGCTAAGTAGTTTTAGATTTCACCATCACCTTCCATACCTTGTGCACCAAGCTGGGTATCAAAGACTCTAAATGACATTTGGTCCTGAAATACCGTGGGGCTCTACACAGATACATCCAAACTGAAATGGATTTTCTGGACATCTCATCACTTGGTGTTGCTTATCGATATGCTCTTAAAATCGAGAAGAATTTTAAGCACCAGAACAAATGGGATTTTGGGTCTGCAAATCTGTAACAACCAAAGTATGACAAAGATGGCCCTAACAAACAGTCTCCTGAAAACTAGTCCAAGCCACATGAAAATAAGGGTCACTGGAAGACAAAGAAGGACACCAAAAAATCCCCTAGCACAACACCGATGAACGTCGCTCAAAACAGTTATTGGTGGCTGAGATAAAAAACAAGGGGCCAAACCTTGATTCAGAATCAGATTCTGAAAATAATGGTAAAGGACAGATCATTGATGCAGACCGCACTGCTATTGTCATGACCACAACAATTCAACCAGAAGAACCAACAGATCCTAAAGAGGGGGAACATATTTTTCATTCATAGATGTGGGTGAAGGGGACCCCACTTCATTTTATTGTTGGTAGAGGAAGCCAGAAAACCCTCATCTCAGCAGAGGTCGTCAAACAGTTGGGATTGTTGACAACACCACACCTACAGCCATACAACATCGGGTGGCTTCACCAAGGATGAGATCTCCATGTCAACCAAGAGTGTCGATTTTCATATGACATCCAACACTTCAAGGATGAGGTATTATGTGATGTTTCCCCACTGGATGTCTATGATGTTCTCTTGGGCCAACCATATATGTGGAGACGCCATGTTTTTTATGATTCTCGACCCCATATTGTGATTTTTACTTTGGGGGTTCATCTCTATAGAATACCAGAGGTAGTTCCAACTACTATTCCACCTAAAAAGGGTCTCAAGGTAGTATCTCATTCTGCAAAATTCAGCTTCTTCACAATCTGTTCAAAAGGGGAATAGAAGGACACTGCAACCACTACAACCTCGCCCCAAGCACTTTATATCAAATAGAAGTAGGTCGACAAGGTTGCAGCAAAGTGAAAATATTCCTTCTGCACATCGTCCTCTCATGTATCTCGACTTGTCGAACAACCTCAGCCTCAACAGGTTCGTGACAGACTTCCACAAATTTAACAACGTGGTGTCTCCAGCAAGGCAAGCAGCTCACCAAGATGCATATTTATAAAAGCTTTTTCCCTCTCCCCTGGGAAATCAACACAATGAATACCATTTCTTCCTAAGGAGGCAAGATTGATCCAGGTGGATATCGGTGGCCACCCACCTTTTCCAACTGGCTCAAAACAGTTTTCTGGAAATTTTGGCAATTTACTATTTTTAGCAGTTTTTAACTTCCGGGGTCATTTTAAGGGCCCAAATGAAGGATTTTCAAGATAGAGGTTCTATATGATATCCTAAGGCATGATTGAGCCCCCAAAATGAATCTCCTCAATGATACCTTTCCATCAAGCTATCATACGCCTAAAATGAAGATCATTCTCAAAAGTTACGACCCGGGGAAGTTGAAGCACCAACTTACCCAAACAGGGCCCACATGACTTTTGGCGCTTCATCTCCTAGGGTTAGGTTTTTGGATGTATAGGGTTTTTGGAAATATGGTTTATTGTAAAAATTCCTTCAGATCCTCATTCTAATCATCTTCTTGCGAATGCGAGTAGCCGTCACGTTTCTTCTCAGAGATAAGATGCCACCATTCTAGCGAGTCTTTCACTCTGTATTTTTATAGCCTCTGTACATTTATTTCATTGATAGAAATCATGTATTACTGTATATTTGTGTTTATGGTTGCATCTCTGATACATTCTTGTTATATTATTGAATATATGTGATATCTCTATGAATTTCTTTATTATATCTCCGCTCTCATTTCGTGTCGAAAATAAATCTGGATCAGTGGTATCAGAGCAAGATGTTCTTGATCGTTTTTTCAGTACATGTCCCCGACGAGGTCCGAGTATAGCAAGTTGGGTCTCGATCTTGTCTCTCTTGAGGAAAATCTCTCTCGCACACCCAAGAAGCCTTCAATCATGGAAGAAAAGAAAAATGACGGAGCAGACGATCCTATAAGTCTGTTGCTTGAGCAAGCTCTCACGCGACAGAGGGAGGAAATGATGGAGAATTTTTCCCACATCCTTCAACTCCACCTGATAGCATCAGACACATCTTCATCAAGCGGCCACTTTGAAGGCACCTCTCCTTTTAAAGTACATGTCAATTTTTATATTCGTATATTTGAAGGTGAGATAGATGCGGATGCCTTAGATAAATGGTTAAATCTGTTATAAAGTTATTTCTATCTTCACAATTTTTACGACAGAGAAAAGATCATCTTCATGCTCCTTAAGGCTCTCCCCCATGTCAAAAATTGGTGGGAAACTTACTGGGAGCAGAGTTCCATAGAGTCTGGAATATATGGGGTCGAGCCCACTTGGGATTTTTTTTTGGATGCGGTAAAGGAACAATATTACCTTGTTGTCAAATATGAGGACAAGTACATGAGATGGACCACAATGCATCAAGAGAGAGGCCAAGTAGTTTCAGAGTTCACCAACACCTTCCATACATTGCACAACAAGTTGGGTATCAAATACTCCTCAACAGGTTTGTGATAGACTTCCACAAACTAAACAACGTGACGTCTCCAACAAGACAAGCAGCTCACCAAGATGTAGATTTAGAAAACACTATTCCCTCTCCCATGGGAACTCAACACAATGGAGAAAATTTCTTCCTAAGGAGGGAGGATTGATCCAGGTGGATATCGGTGGCCACCCACCTTTTCCAACTGACTCAAAATAGTTTTCTGGAAATTTTGGCCATTTACTATTTTTAGAAGTTTTTAACTTCTGGGGCCATTTTGAGGGCCAACGAGCTATCATATGCCTAAAATGAAGATCGTAAGAAAACGTTACAACCCCGCGAAGTTGATGCACCAACTTACCCAAACGAGGCCCACATGACTTTTGGCGCTTCATCTCCTAGGGTTAGGTTTTTGGATGTCTATGGTTTTTGGCATTCTGGTTTATTGTAAAAAGGCCTTCAGAGACTCATTGTAATCATATTCTTGCGAATGCAAGTAGCCGTCACATCTCTTCTTAGAGATAAGTTGTCACCATTCTAGCGAGTCTTTCACTCTGAATTTTTACAGTCTCTATACATTTATTTCATTAATAGAAATCATGTATTACTGCATATCTATGTTTATAGTTTCATCTCTGATACATTGTTGTTATATTATTGAATATCTAAAATATCTCTTTGAATTTCTTTATTATATCCCCACTCTCATTTCATGCCGAAAATAAATCTGGATCAGTGGTATCAGAGCAGGTTGTTCTTTATCATTTTTTCAGTGCATGTCCCCGATGAGGTCCGAGTATAGCAAGTTGGGTCTCGAGCTTGTCTCTCTTGAGAAAAATCGCTCTCGCACACCCAGGAAACCCTTAATGGCAGAAGAAAAGAAAAACAACGGAGCAGACGATCTTATAAGTCTGTTGCTTGAGAAATCTCTCACGCGAGAGAGGGAGGAAATGATGGAGAACTTTTCCCACATCCTTCAATGCCTCCCGATAGAATCAGGTGCATCTTCATCAAGCGGCCACTTTGGAGGCACCTCGCCTTTTAAAATACAGGTCAATTTTGATATTCCTATATTTGAAGGTCAAATAGATGCAGATGCTCTAGGTAAATGGTTAAATCTGTTAGAAGGTTATTTCTCTGTTCACAATTTTTCTGACAAAGAAACGATCATCTTCGCACTCCTTAAGGCTCTCCCCCATGTCAAACATTGGTGGGAAACTTACTGGGAGCAAAGTTCCACAGAGGAGTCTGGAATATATGGGGCCGAGCCCAATTGGGATTTTTTTGTGGATGCGGTAATGGAACAATATTACCCTATTGGAACCTATGAGGACCAGTACATGAGATGGACCACACTGCGGGAAGAGAGGGGCCAAGCAGTTTTAGAGTTCACCAGAACCTTCCATACCTTACTTACCAAGCTTCGTATCAAATACTCTAAATGACATTTGGTTTTGAAATACCGTGGGGCTCTACACAGATACATCCAAACTAAGATGGATTTTCTGGACATCTCGTCACTCAGTGTTTCTTATCGATATGCCGTTAAAATTGAGCATAAATTTAAGCACCAAAACAAATAGGATTTTGGGTCTACAAATCTGCAACAACCAAAGTATGACAAAGATATCCCTAACAAACAGTCTCCCAAAAACTAGTCCAAGCTACATGAAAATAAGGGTCAATGGAAGACAAAGAAGGACATCAAAAAATGGTGCGATTTCCACAAAACCCCCTGGCACAACACCAATGAACTTCGCTGAAAACATTCATTGGTGGCTGAGATTAAAGATAAGGAGCCGAACCCTGATTCAGAATATGATTCTAAAAATACTGGTAAAGGATAGATCATTGACGCAGACCACACTATTATTGTCACGACCACAACAATTCAACAAGAAGAACCAACAGATCCTGAAGAGGGGGAACATCTTTTTCATTCAACTATGTGGGTGAAGGGGACCCTGCTTCATTTTATTATTGATAGCGAAAGTCAGAAGAACCTCATCTCAGCAGAGGTCGTCAAAAAATTGGTATTGTTGACAACACCACACCCGCAACCATACAACATCGGGTGGCTTCGCCAAGGACGAGATCTCTATGTCAGCCAACAGTGTCGATTTTCATACGACATCCAACCCTTCAAGGATGAGGTATTATTAGATATTTCCCCACTGGATATCTGTGATGTTCTCTTGTGCCAACCATATATGTGGAGACGCGATGATGTTTATGATTCTCAACCGCATATTGTCATTGTTACTTTGGGGGTTCATCTCTACAGAATACCAGAGGTAGTTCTTACTAATGTTCCACCTAAAAAGTGTCGCAAGGTAGTATCTCATACTGCAAAATTCAGCTTCTTCACAATCTTTTCAAAAGGGGAACAGAAGGACATTGTAACCACTACAACCTCACCCCAAGCACCTTCTATCAAACATAAGTAGGTCGACAAGGTTTCATCAAAGCACAAATATTTCTTCTGCACATCGTCCTCTCATGTAGCCTGACTTATCTAACAACCTCAGCCTCAACAGGTTCGTGACAAACTTCCACAAACTGAACAACACAACATCTCTAACAAGGCAAGCATCTCACCAAGATGCATATTTATAAAATTATTTTCCCTCTCCCATGAGAAATCAAAATAATGGATACCATTTATTCCTAAGGAGTTATGATTGATCTAGGTGGATATCGGTGGCCACCCACCATTTCCAACTGGCTCAAAACAGTTTTCTGGAAATTTTGGCAATTTACTATTTTTAGCAGTTTTTAACTTCAAGGGACATTTTAAGGGCCCAAATAAAGGTTTTTCAATATTGAGCTTCTCAATGATATCTTAAGTCATGATTTATCACCCAAAATGAATCTACTCAATGGTACCTTTCCACTGAGCTATCATACGCCTAAAAGGGAGATCAAATGCAAAAGTTACGACCCCAGGAAGTTGAAGCACCAACTTATCCAAACAGGGCCCACATGAATTTTGGCGGTTCATCTCCTAGGGTTAGGTTTTTGGATGTATAGGGTTTTTGGCATTATGGTTTATTGTAAAAAGGCCTTTAGAGCCTCATTCTAATCATCTTCTTGCGCATGCGAGTAACCGTCACATTTCTTCTCAGAGATAAGCTGCCACCATTCTAGCGAGTCTTTCACTCTATATTTTTACAACCTTTGTACATTTGGTTCATTGATATAAATCATGTATTATTGTATATCTGTGTTTATGGTTGAATCTCTGATACATTCCTATTATATTATTGAATATATGCGATATCTCTGTGCATTTCTTTATTATATCTCCGCTCTCATTTCGTGCCGAAAATAAATCCAGATCAGTGGTATCAGAGCAAGATGCTCTTGATCATTTTTTCAGTGCATGTCCCCTACGAGGTCCATGTATAGAAAGTTGGGTCTCGAGCTTGTCTCTCTCAAGGACAATCGCTCTTGCACACCCAAGAAACCCTCAATTGTGGAAGAAAAGAAAAATGACAGAGCAGATGATCCTATAAGTCTGTTTCTTGAGCAAGATCTCACGCGATAGAGGGAGAAAATGATGGAGAATTTTTTCCACATCCTTCAACTCCTCTTGATAGCATCAGGCACATCTTCATCAAGCGGCCACTTTGGAGGCACCTCGCCTTTTAAGGTACAGGTAAATTTTGATATTCCTATATTTGAAGGTCAGATAGATGCGGATGCCCTAGATAAATGGTTAAATCTGTTAGAAGGTTATTTCTATGTTCACAATTTTTCCGATAGAGAAAAGATCATCTTTGTGCTCCTTAAGTCTCTCCCTCGTGTCAAACATTGGTGGGAAACTTATTGGGAGCAGAGTTCCACAGAGGTGTCTGGAATATATGGGGTCGATCCCACTTGGGATTTTTTTGTGGATGCGGTAAAGGAACAATATTACCCTGTTGGCAACTATGAGGACAAGTACATGAGATGGACCACACTGCGGCAAGAGAGGGGCCAAGCAGTTTCAGAGTTCACCAACACCTTCCATACCTTGCACACCAAGCTGCGTATCAAAGACTCTGAACGAAATTTGGTTCTGAATTACCGTGAGGGTCTACACAGATACATCCAAACTGAAATGGATTTTCTGGACATCTCATCAGTCGGTGTTGCTTATCGATATGATGTTAAATTCAAGTAGAAATTTAATCTCTAGAACAAATGATATTTTGGGTATGCAAATCTGCAACAAGCAAAGTATGAAAAATACAACCCTAACAAACAGTCTCCTGAAAACTAGTCCAATCCACATGAAAAGAAGGGTCACAAGAAGACAAAGAAGGATGCCAAAAAATGGTGCGATTTCCACAAAATCCCCTAACACAACATCGATGAACATCGCTTGAAACAGTCATTGGTGGCCGAGATCAAAGACAAGAAGCCAAACCCTAATTTAGAATCTGATTCCGAAAATACTGGTAAAGGACAAATTATTGACATAGACCCCACTACTATTGACATGACTACAACAATTCAACCAGAAGAACCAACATATCCAGAAGATGGGTAACATCTTTTTCATTCACAGATGTGGGTGAAGGGGACCCCGCTTCATTTTGTTGTTGATAGTGGATCCCAGAAGAGCCTCATCTCAGAAGACGTCATCAAATAGTTAGGATTGTCCAAAACACCACACCTGCAACCATACAACAATAGGTGGCTTCGCCAAGGACGAGATCTCCGTGTCAACCAACAGTGTCGATTTTCATATAGCATCCAACCCTTCAAGGATGAGGTATTAGGTGATTTTGCCCCACTGGATGTCTGTGATGTTCTCTTGGGCCAACCATATATGTGGAGATTCCATACCATTTATGAGTCTTGACCCCGTAATGTCATTGTTACTTTGGGGGGTCATCTCTATAGAATACCAGAGGTAGTTCTGACTACTGTTCCACCGAAAAAGTGTTGCAAGGTAGTATCTCATACTGCAAAATTCATCTTTCTCAAAATCTGTTCAAAAGGGAAACGAAAGTACACTGCAACCACTACAGCCTCGCCCCAAGCACCTTCTATCAAAAAGAAGTAGGTCGACAAGGTTGCAACAAAGTGAAAAGATTCCCTCTACACATCGTCCTCTCATGTAGCCCAACTTATCGAACAACCTCAGCCTCAACAGGTTCGTGACAGACTTCCACAAATTGAACAACGCGACGTCTCCAACAAGACAAGCAGCTCACCAAGATGCAGATTTAGAAAACGCTTTTCCCTCTCCCCTGGGAACTCAACACAATGGAGAACATTTATTCCTAAGTAGGGAGGATTTATCTAGGTGGATATCGGTGGCCATGCACCTTTTCCAACTGGCTCAAAATAGTTTTCTGAAAATTTTGGCAATTTACTATTTTTAGCAGTTTTTAACTTCTAGGGCCATTTTGAGGGCCCAAATGAAGGTTTTTCAAGATAGAGGTTCTCAATAATAATTGAAGGCATGATTGAGCACCCAAAATAAATCTTCTCAATGATACCTTTCCAATGAGCTATCATACACCTAAAACGAATATCGTAAGAAGAAGTTACAACCCCGAGAAGTTGATGCACCAACTTACCCAAACGGGGCCCACATGAATTTTGGCGCTTCATCTCCTAGGGTTAGGTTTTTGGATGTCTAGGGTTTTTTGAATTTCAGTTTATTGTAAAAATGCCTTCAGAGCCTCATTGTAATCATATTCTTGCGAATGCGAGTAGCCGTCACATCTTTTCTCAGAGATAAGATGCCACCATTCTAGCGAGTCTTTCACTCTATATTTTTACAGTCTATGTACATTTATTTCATTAATAGAAATCGTGTATTATTGTGTATCTGTGTTTATAGTTTCATCTTTGATACATTCCTGTTATATTACTGAATATTTGCAATATCTCTATGAATTTCTTTATTATATCTCCGCTCTCATTTCATGCCGAAAATAAATCTGGATCAGTGGTATCAGAGCAGGTTGTTCTTGATCATTTTTTCAGTGCATGTCCTTGAGGAGGTCCAAGTATAGAAATTTGGGTCTCAAGCTTGTCTCTCTTGAGGAAAATCACTCTTGCACAACCAAGAAACCCTCAATGGTGGAAGAAAAGAAAAACGATGGAGTAGACGATCTTATAAGTCTGTTGCTTGAGAAATCTCTCACACGACAGGGGGAGGAAATGACGGAGAATTAATCCCACATCCTTCAACGCCTCCCCTTAGAATCAGGTGCATCTTCATCAAGCGGCCACTTTAGAGGTACCTCGCCTTTTAAGGTACAGGTCAATTTTGATATTCCTATATTTGAAGGTCAAATAGATGTGGATGCCTTAGATAAATGGTTAAATCTGCTAGAAGGTTATTTCTCTGTTCAAAATTTTTCCAACAGAGAAAAGATCATCTTCGCAGTCCTTAAGGCTCTCCCCCATGTCAAACACTGGTGGGAAACTTACTAGGAGAAGAGTTCCATAGAGGAGTCTGGAATATATGGGGCCAAGCCCAATTGAGATTTTTATGTGGATGGGGTAAAGGAACAATATTACCCTTTTGGCAACTATGAGGACTAGTACATGAGATGGACCACATTGCGGCAAGAGAGGGGCCAAGTTGTTTCAGAGTCACCAACACCTTCCATACCTTGCTTACCAAGCTGGGTATCAAAGACTCTAAACAACATTTGGTTCTGAAATACCATGGGGCTCTACATAGATACATCCAAACTGAAATGGATTTTTTGGACATCTCATCACTTGGTGCTACTTATCAATATGTTGTTAAAATCGAGCAGAAATTTAAGCACCAGAACAAATGGGATTTCATGTCTGCAAATCTGCAACAACCAAAGTATGACAAAGATGACCCTAACAAACAGTCTCCCGAAAACCAGTCAAAGCCACATGAAAAGAAGGGTCACGGGAATAAAAAGAAGGACATCGAAAAATGGTGCGATTTTGCAGAAAAGCCTCTGGCACAACACCGATGAATGTCCCTCAAAATAGTCATTGGTGGTCAAGATCAAAGACAAGGAGCCAAACCCTGATTCAGAATCTGATTCTAAAAATACTGGTAAAGGACAGATCATTGACGTAGACCCCACTGGTATTGTCATGACAACAACAATTCAACCAGAAGAACCAACATATTCTGAAGAGGGGGTATGTATTTTTCATTCACATATGTGGGTGAAGGGGACCCCACTTCATTTTATTGTTGATAGCAGAAGCCAGAAGAACCTCATCTCAGTAGAGGTCGTCAAACAGTTGGGATTGTCGAAAACACCACACCCGCAGCCATACAACATTGGGTGGCTTCGCCAAGGACGAGATCTCTGTGTCAACCAACAATCATGATTACCACAAAATCCCCTGGAAAGACACCGATGAATTTCGCTTAAAACAGTCATTGGTGGCCGAGATCAAAGACAAGGAGTCAAACCCTGATTTAGAATCTGATTCTGAAAATACTTGTAAAGGATGGATCATTGACACAGACCCCACTGCTATTGTCATGACCGCAACAATGCAACCTTAAGAATCAACATATCTTGAAGAGTGGGAACGTATTTTTCATTCACATATGTGGATGAAGGGGACCTCGCTTCATTTTATTGTTGATAGCAGAAGCCAAAATAACCTCATCTCAGCAGAGGTCGTCAAACAGTTGGGATTGTCGAAAACACCACACCCGCAGCCATATAACATCAGGTGGCTTCGCCAAGGACGAGATCTTTGTGTCAGCCAACGGTGTCGATTTTCATATGGCATCCAACCCTTCAAGGATGAGGTATTATGTGATGATTCCCCACTAGATGTCTGTGATGTTCTCTTGGTCCACCATATATGTGGAGACACCATGTTGTTTATGAGTCTCGACCCCGTAGTGTCATTGTTACTTTGTGGGGTCATCTCTACATAATACTAGAGGTAGTTTTGACTATTGTTCCACCTAAAAAGTGTCGCAAGGTAGTATCTCATACTGCAAAATTCAGCTTCTTCACAATTGGTTCGAAAGGGGAACAAAAGGACACTGCAACCACTACATCCTCGCCCCAAGCACCTTCTATGAAATAGAAGCAGATCGACAAGGTTGCAGCAAAGCACAAAGATTCCTTCTGCACATTTTCCTCTCATGTAGCTCGACTTGTGGAATAGCCTCAACCACAACAGGTTCGTGACAGACTTCCACAAACTAAACAAAGCGATGTCTCTAGGAAGGCAAGTAGCTCACCAAGATGCAGATTTAGAAAACATTTTTCCCTCTCCCCTGGGAACTCAACACAATGGATACCATTGTTCCTAAGGAGGGAGGATTGATCCAGTTGGAAATTGATGGCCACCCACCTTTTTCGACTAGCTCAAAACAGTTTTCTGAAAATTTTGGCAATTTATTATTTTTAGCAGTTTTTAACTTTTGGGGCCATTTTGAGTGCCCAAATGAGGTTTTTCAATATCGAGGTTCTCAGTGATAACAAAAGGAATGATTGATCCCCCAAAATGAATCTCCTCAATGATACCTTTCAAACGATCTACCATAGGCCTAAAATGAAGATCGTATGCAAAAGTTACGACCCCGGGAAGTTGATGCACCAACTTACCCAAACGGGGCCCACATGACTTTTAGCACTTCATCTCCTAGGGTTAGGTTTTTGGATGTGTAGGGTTTTTGGCATTCTGGTTTATGTAAAAAGGCCTTCAGAGCCTCATTGTAATCATCTTCTTGTGAATGGGAGTAGCCATCACATCTGTTCTCAGAGATAAGCTGCCACCATTCTAGCGAGTCCTTCACTCTGTATTTTTATAGTCTCTGTACATTTATTTCATTAATAGAAATCATGTATTACTCTATATCTGTGTTTATGGTTTCATCTCTGATAAATTCTTGATATATTATTGAATATCTCTGATATCTCTATGCATTTGTTTATTATATCTCCTCTCTCATTTTGTGCCAAAAACAAATCTGGATTAGTGGTATCAGAGCAGGATGTTCTTGATCGTTTTTTCAGTGCATGTCCCCTACGAGGTCCGAGTATAGAAATTTGGGTCTTGAGCTTGTCTCTCTTGAGGACAATCAATATCGCACACCCAAGAAACCCTCAATTGTGGAAGAAAATAAAAAAGACAGAGTAGACAATCCCATAAGTCTATTTCTTGAGCAAGCTCTCACGCGATAGAGGGATGAAATGATGGAGAATTTTTCCCACATCCTTCAACACCTCCCAATAGCATCAGGCACATCTTCATCAAGTGGCCACTTTGGAGGCACATCACCTTTTAAGGTGCAGGTCAATTTTGATATTCCTATATTTGAAGGTCAGATAGATGTGGATGCCCTAGATAAATGGTTAAATCTGTTAGAAGGTTATTTCTCTATTCACAATTTTTTCGACAGAGAAAAGATCATCTTCACACTCCTTAAGTCTCTCCCCCATGTCAAACATTGGTGGAAAACTTACTGGGAGCAAAGTTCCACAAAGGAGTCTGGAATATATGGGGCGGAGCCCACTTGGGATTTTTTGGTGGATGCGGTAAAGGAAGCATATTACCCTGTTGGGAACTATGAGGACCAATACATGAGATGGACCAAACTATGGCAATAGAGGGGCCAAGTAGTTTTGGATTTCACCAACACCTTCCATACCATGCACACCAAGCTGGGTATCAAAGACTCTGAATGACATTTAGATCTAAAATACCGCGGGGCTCTACACAGATACATCAAAACTGAAATAGATTTTCTAGAAATGTCATCACTCCATGCTGCTTATCGATATGTTGTTAAAATCGAGCGAAATTTAAACACCAGAAAAAACGCGATGTCGGGTCTGCAAATATGCAACAACCAAAGTATGAAAAAGACAACCCTAACAAATAGTCTCTCGAAAACCAGTCCAAGCCAGATGAAAAGAAGGGTCACGGGAAGACAAAGAAGGTCACCGAAAAATGGTATGATTTCCACAAAATCCCTTGGCACAACACCGATGAATGTCAGTCAAAATAGTCATTGGTGGCCGAGAAAAAAGACAAGGAGCTGAACCCTGATTCTGAATCTGATTCTAAAAATACTGGTAGAGGATAGATCATTGACCCAGACCCCATTGCCATTATCGCGACCGCAACAATTCAACCAGAAGAACCAACATATCCTGAAGAGGGGGAACGTATTTTTCATTCACAGATGTGGGTAAAGGGGACCCCGCTTCATTTAATTGTTGGTAGAGGAAACTAGAAGAACCTCATCTTACCAAAGGTTGTCAAACAAATGGGATTGTCGAAAACACCACACCCGTAGCCATACAACATCGGGTGGCTTCACCAAGGATGAGATCTCTATGTCAGCCAATAGTGTCGATTTTCATATGGAATAGAACCGTTCAAGGATGAGGTATTATGTGATGTTTCCCCATTGGATGTCTGTGATGTTCTCTTGGGCCAACCATATATGTGGAGATGCCATGTTGTTTATGAGTCTCGACCCCGTCGTATCATTGTTACTTTGGGGGTCATTTTTATAGAATACCAGAGGTAGTTCCAACTACTGTTCCACCTAAAAAGTGTCGCAAGGTAGTATGTCATACTGCAAAATTCAGCTTCTTCACAATTTGTTCAAAAGGGGAATAGAAGGACACTGCAACCACTATAGCCTTGCCCCAAGCACCTTTTATCAAACAAAAGCAGGTCGAAAAGGTTGTAGCAAAGTGCAAACATTCCTTCTGCACATCGTCCTCTCATGTAGCCTGACTTGTTGAACAACCTCAACCTTAACAGGTTCATGACAGACTTCCACAAACTGAACAACATGACGTCTCCAGCAAGACAAGCAGCTCACCAAGATGCAGATTTAGAAAACGCTTTTCCCTCTCCCCCAGGAACTCAACACAATGGAGATCATTACTTCCTAAGGAGGGAGGATTGATCTAGGTAGATATCGGTGGCCACCCACCTTTTTCGACTGGCTCAAAACAATTTTATGGAAATTTTTGCAATTTACTATTTTTAGCAGTTTTTAACTTCTGGGGCCATTTTGAGGGACCAAATGAAGGTTTTTCAAGATAGAGGTTATCGATGATATCCATATACATGGTTGAACCCCCAAAATGAATCTCCTCTATGATACCTTTCCAACGAGCTATCATATGCCTAAAACGAAGATCGTATGCAAAAGTTACGACCCCGGGAAGTTGATGCACCAACTTACCTAAACGGGGCCCACATGACTTTTGGCACTTC